>CM035785.1:6155160-6187660 GCA_020466265.1 Siphamia tubifer | reverse complement strand
TCATAATTCCCCTTCTGTGAAGAAATAAATGTTTAAAAACCAAAAACAAACCTCAGACAGCCTCTCAGGTAAATGTGTTGTTGGATTAACTTTGTCTGAGACGCTCGTGTTTGTGCTGTGACACGAAGCAATTACCAGACTGAGCCCATAATGAGGCTGCATTAATGTGTTGCCATGGTTACACACCCCACATCAGTCCCGCTGCCGTCCATCCACCTGTGCGTGTGCATCATATGATGGCCATGACATCACGCCTCCTACACAGTCACGCGGCAGGTCTGAGCATGTGCGGTGACCCCTCCCCCCAGCCTCCTCCTCATTGGCTGGTAGCCCTGCCCTTAATTAAAGCGCAGTAGTAGCACCATTAACACGCCATCCATCTGAGTGTTATGACAAGATAATTACTGAGTATAGCCATTTGGCTGCAGATCAGGGATCATGGTTAGAAAATCACACAATGGGATTCAGATTTTTATTGATTCAATCAGTCAGAAGATTAAAGAGGTTTTCAAAGGGGGACGAGCGAAGCTGCCGGGCCTCGTACTCAGGGGTTTATTTGTTTTCCAGAGATTGTTTCACAGCCACAATTATGGCTCTGGGCTGCAGAGAAAACTCTGGTAATTTGACAGGACGGTGGTAAACCACAGAGCAGCAGATACAGTGATGACACGATCAGAAAAACACTGGGAGGAGCCGAGAGGGAGGCGTAATGAGAGACGTAAACACACGTAAACACAAGATCCTCCTCATTGTTACTGAATGTTTTTTTGTTTTTTACTAAGTGTTTGCTTCTGTGTGTTTGGTGTCGATCAGTAGCTGTAACAAACACTGACGATTAAAACCATCTAATGATATCAAATGTTTAATAACTTCTGATCCAACAATCATATCAGTTCATGTAAATAATTTGTGTAAAATACAGTTTTTAGTCTTTTCATAGTTATCAGATATGACCCATTTAGATGTTCAGAAGATCCGTTATTACTGTGGAAACACTATCTTGTAAAACATTAATTCACCAGTAGTTGTATCAATGACAGTGGATGCAAAGACTGGTATTTTTTGTTTAGTTAGTGATATGTTTTGCAGAAAAAGTCACTTTTTTCTGTTTCTGATAGAATAACCCGAAACTTTAATGTGAGCACATATGAACATATACTGTTATGGCTGCTCTTGCATTCAAAAAGTGGTAAAATAGCACAATAGTGTTAGGAGGAGGTTCATGACTCACTAAACCATGGAGATATGTTCAAAATTATCCAAATGTATTTACATCAACAAAAATATTCTCCATGGTTGACTTCAAATTGACAATAATTTAAAAAAAAATCTAATCTAATCTACTCTACTCTAATCTAATCTAATCTAATCATGAGGAGAGTGTGAGCAGCTGAAAACAACCATATGATGTTCACTAAAAAAACTCAAAATACAGAATATTATGTCAATTATTTGTGATAAATCACTTAATGGAAGTTAAACACACACACACACACACACACTGATGCTGAATCATGATCTGCTCTCACAGGGTTTATCCATCAAGTGACTATTTTTGGTAATTTCCAGAAACAGTCCAATGCTTAGGATTTTATAAACTATACAATGATTTTACAGAGATAAGCTGTAAATAATGAGTTGTCAGTTCATGACCTTATAACTGTTGTTTTATTGCATCAGTTAACGTTTTAACAAGTGCTGCTCAGGTGTGATATTATGATTTATTTAAACAAACATTTTAAATCCATAAAGATCCAGTGCTATTGTTATGTCTGCTTAAAATTACTTTCCCTTTATATTTGGCTTTTTATTAGATAATGTAAATGCAGTTTGTTGTCTTTTCATGGCCATCAGATATGATCCATTTGGACGTTCAGAGGCTTTGTAGTTACCATGGAAACACATCATCTTCTACAATATCGATCGACCAGTAAAACCAGCAGAGTTTGATTAATGACACTGGATGAAGAAACTGGGTTTGTGTTTAGACAATGAAGTTTTCTCTGTTTTTTGATGTGATAACTTTTCAATGTAATTACTAGAACATGGTTAGTCAAATAAATAAAGGAAATGACCCAATTTTCACTGAAAAAAAGCAAAATGTAGAGGTTAATATTAAAACAAACGGTGATAAATCACTTTAAAAAAGTTAAAGAAAGAGAAAATTAATTTGGGAACTACAACAAAAGTAGCACTGGGTCTTTAAATAATTTGGTTTCTGGTTTTATATTATTATGAATAAATATAAGATGATTTACATTAACACATAATACAATAACAATTCTAAACAGATTTTTTTTTTAAATACTACATTCAGCTTTAAAGAGGTTCCATCTGAAATTTATGAGTGAAAGGAATAGTTGAGACCAAACCAAAGACTTGTGAGACTTTGACCTAAAATGTTAATTACAGTTTAATGAACCCAGATCATTGTGTGGAGGCCAGGGTGTGTTTGTGTGTCATCTGTCAGTTTGGGGTCACTTTTAGTGTCGTCAGTCATTCCCATCATGCTTTGTGGTCGAGCTGAGACAACAAACTGCCTTTGAGGAACAGTGACATGTCGAGCTACTTTACAATTTCCAATGATAAATTAGGAAAATTAAAAAAAAATATATAAATAAAATCAGTGCAGACATTTCCTATCCTGTGGATGTGGACTTCTATGAGTTAAAGGCAGAGAACAACACATGTCAACTGAGAAGGACATGTTCTGTTCTCATCGCAGATATCAGAGGTTCTGACCCACTGACAGACTGAACTGGAACTACAAACACTATGTGATGAGGAGAAGCTGGAAGAGTTCACATTTACTGGAACCAACTGGGACCAACTGGACCCAAATAGGAACAACTGGGTCCAGAAGCACAAAGGGTGTGGAATTAGACTGAAGATATTGATGATAATGATTAGAATGGGGACGATGATGATGATGATGATGATGATGATGATGATGATGATGATGATGGTGGTGGTGTTGGTGATAAAGATGATGATGAGAACGATGATAGTTATGATGAAGACAATGTTGGTGATAAAGATAATGATGATGCTTAAGATGATTAAGATGATGGTGATGATGAAGATAATGATGGTGATAAAGTGTTTGATGATAAAGATGATGATTGTGATGAAAATGACCGTGATAAAGCTGATGATAGCGATGATGATGATGATGATGAGGATGATGATAATGATGATGATGGTGGTGGTGATAAAGATGATGACGATGATGATTAACATGATGATGTAATAAAGATAATGATAAAGACAATGATAATGATGATAAAGATGATTATGATGATGATGATGATGATGATGATCGTGATAATGGAAGGTATGGCCATGATACTCAAGATGAAGATGATGATGTCAGAAAGAGGCCTTCATCTGCTGCATCCAGGATCAGCTGATCCCTTCATGGAAAATAGAGGGAGGGGTTATGTTTTATGTTTAATATTAGTGGATTTTTGCAAATTTCGTATATTATTTTTCTCTGCTTTTTGCTGTTTCTTAGTGTATTTTGTGGGAAATTTGAAGAAAAAAAACAACATAAAGTGTTTTTCACATTCTGTAAAACACTTCCATCTTAAAATGACCACATTAACTGACATATGTTTGGGATTCTGCTAGCACTAGGCTAATGCTAATCCATCTTGGACAAACAGATATATTCACTTCGTTCTTCTGTCTGTGTCCTCATGTAAAATGACACACAGTTAATATAGATTAAAAATTACTACTTAATCATGATTAATTGAAATTAATCCAAAGCAACCTGTGATTAATCTGATATAAAATGTTAATCATTTGTCAGCATTAGTTCTATTCTGTGTGTGTAAGGCTCCATGTTATTGTGGATGTGAAGCGTTTCACTAACTGCTGTTGAACTGCAGCTGTTGAACGTGTTGAAACTGTTGCTGCTGTGAAGCTGGTTTTGAAACAGGCTGAGGGTGAAAACAGTCGTTCTTTATCGATGTCCTGCGGTAAAAGTAGTTCTGCAAAACACGGTCACCATTTACCGGACAAGACACCAGAGATTGACTAACAACAGCCCAAACAGGAAGTTGGGGGCTTTTTGAAAAGTATTCGTTAAAATCACCTGTATTGTGATTGGGTGTTTTTTAAGCCTATGCTCGTCAGCTTTAACGTCACTGGAACCAACAGTGATTACATAACAGATCCCAGATCAGCCTGGTCTATTTGGATCAGGGGTCTCAAACTGATTTTCTTTTCAGGAGCCACATTCAGCCCGATTTGGTTTCCAGTGGCTTGGACGAGTAAAATAATAATATAAATAATAATGACAAGTATAATTTTTTTTGTTGTTATTCTACAAAAATCCCGGTAAAGTAACAAAAAGATATACTTTTTGAAACTATCCAAACAAAAAAGATGTGACATGACAGAAAAAAATGTATTTCTTAAGCAATATTTGTACCATTTTAACAGTATTCTCCCTCAACTTATCATTTGTCCATGTGTATTATGGATCAGCTCTACAAAGACACTAAACACTTAATATTGGAAGCAGAAAACTGTGGAAAAAAAGGGTGCATAATTTTCTTTATACTTTTCAGGTTGTTAATTTCTTGAGGTTCTTCACATTTTAGGATAGTTTGTAAATTCAAATGTTTTAATAATGTAATGTATTGTTTTTATTAAAACAAAATATTAAAGTTGTCATTATTTATAGATATAATGCAATATTATTTTCATATCAAACCAAGAAGAAAATATGGAGTTATTATTATTCATAGGGTATTATGCTATTATTATTATTATTATTATTATTATTATTATTATTATTATTATTATTATTATTATTATTATTATTATTATTATTATTATTATTATTATTTTATGCTTTAATTGTCTGTATGTAGAACCTGAACTAAAATCAGTTCCACAACCTTGACTGTGCAGATTGGTACCTTTAGTGGACCACATTCGGCCTCTGTTTTGACCCTAAAACCCACATTAACACCAAACCATTGAAGTAAAGGAACACAAACTCAAAGCAGTTCTAATGAGACCTCTACGTCTCAGGAGTTAAGTACATTTTTTTACAGTGTTTAAAAACCTGCATGCATCACATTTTCCCTTTGGTGTCAATGTTATATGTATTGTTCCTGTTAAATAAACTTAAATAAAACAAATAAATAAGAGTTAACAGATTACATTTTTCTGAAACAATTATCACTTTAATGTTACATCACTCGTCTGTTCTGTTCTTTCTAATTCCCCGTCTGAACAGAACCAGATCTTAATGCTCTTATCCACGGCCGGTGTTTGGTGGCCGGCGCCAGCCAACCACCGCCGTGCCACCAACGCCACGAGTGGACGTCACATTATGACGCTGACATTTATTACCCTGGAATTAAGATTCCAAAGTCCGAATGGTGAATAAGTGCAGCTCTGCAGAGGTTTTATGACTGTGAGAATTCTCAGAATAATAGTTTGGATTGAGTGGTTTTTGTTATTTTTGTTGAAACAGAGATGGATTATCAGATTGGCAGCTGCCTCAAATAAGAAGCCAAAACCATGAACTAATAGTTTTCACTTTTAGACCAGTAAGCATGATGATACAAATGAGGTGGGAGTACCCTGGACAAAGTCAACTGAGGATTAAAAACACTCAGAACTCAGCATGAAATGAATCAAACATGTGCATCTGATTTGTTGGCTGAGGAATAAAGGGTTGTTCTGAAAGGTTTTACACATGGAATAAGGACTGAATAATCCAACTGCAACTGTTCCAAGTAAAGGGACTTATCATATTTGATTACATTTCTGTTATATATATATAAATGTGGTGATAAAACAGAAAATTCCTGAGTAAACAACAATTAATCCCAGAGTTATGTTTGTTATTAGAAGGTAATGTTTTAGAAATACAGAGATAAAACACATTCATGGAAGAAATATGTCCATATTAATGACACTTTGCACTTTAAAAGAGTGATATTTTCCTTTTTAAAATGTAATAATTTCCCTGTAGTCTCCATGAACTGTACACTGGAAAATAAATCTTACCAAGTGTATTTTTTCATTTATATCTAATTTCCACAGGCAGAGTTTGGTCCAGAACCAGGTGTGGTACCGGGGCCAGAACCAGGTCTGGTACCGGGGCCAGTGTCAGAGCCGTGTCATTGTGCAGAAATGGTGCATTGTTAAATATGATGGAGGTCTCTACCCAGGCATCATAACCAATACCATCAAATGAATGTGTCAAGTAGGGGACCCATAGAAGACAAACTATGGTACTGGTTTGAAAATGTAGTTTCTTTCATTCCGCCTCCACAGCCATCGTGTGTGTCCAAAAACAAATGTAGGCAAACCTGAAAGCAGCACAGAGATGATGTAACAGAGAAACGTGTTGTGTTCTGGAACACACAAGCAATTTCTTTTAATTCTTTCATTTCTGTAATTGTTCATGTAGTTTGTGTGTTGTGTTCATTCCATATATTCAGACGTTCACTCAATATATTCAAAGACTAATTTCCTGAATGGCATGCCATAATATATGTGTGTGTGTGTGTGTGTGTGTGTGTGGGTGTGTATATAAAAATAATCACTCATAAGTGGTGCCAGACACAACAAACCCCGCTCCACACAGATATTTTGGCTCCTAATGGCCAACTCCCTCTGGAAATGTATGGTTTTGACCTTTCAATGTCACTCAAGGTCAAAGGTCATGACATTTTGGAGCGTACATGTAGTTTCCTATCTGTCATTAATAGTAACTGAATACTTATCACCACCCTTTTTGGAGTTACAACCATTTAAAATCATACAATATCCATTTTGACCTTTCAAGGTCAAAGGTCATGATGTGATTTTAAAGTCCATGCCAGGTTTCCCATCTGTCAATAACAGTAACTAAGTCTGTATTTCCACTTCTTTATTATAGTCCATTTTAGGTATTGCCCTTATGACTCCTGACCTCTTGGGTCAACAATAGGTCAAACTTTATTCACACAAGGTGCAGAATGGAAACACCAGCATTTTGGTGCTCATTGGAAGTCTGTACGATTAATAATTAAAACATGATATCCAACATTCTATTAGACTTTTATTATGAACTTTGACCTAGAATCTTCAAATTTGTCATTCAAGGTTCTGATGTCAATGCACATTACCAGCTATATGAAAAACTGAATATACAGTAATGCAAAGGAAATGCTTGATTTCCCCTATTACTGATTATTGTAAAAACATATGTTGGGTGACCTTGACCTTTGACCTACATTCACCAAAATGTAAACCTCCCTCGTTTCCTGTCAATTTTCTGGAAACTGGTCCAGTAGTTTTTGTGTAAAGTTGTTGACAACCTGACAAATACATAAACAAACAACCAAAAAATGATCCAAAAACAATACCCCTCTCCTCTTGGAAGGGAGAGAGAGAGAGGGGGGGGGGGGGGTAATCAGACAGAATCCCCTAAAGAGGAACTTCTTGGTCAGATACAGGAACTTATTTTTAGACAATAAATCTGGAAAATATTATTTTAAGAAATCTTATCAAAATAATTTAAACTTGTTTCACTGGCAGATTTTAATTCAAGCAAAACTATCTTGTATAGACAAATAAACACACATTTCTATCTTATCCACACGCATGTTTTGAAACCAAACCCCATATGGGACCAACAGGAATCTCCTTCATGTTTGGGTTGAAGCCTAATCCATATCTGTTTCCATTTCAGAAATACCTGCATGAAATTATTCAAGTCTTACATCATCAAAACTGTGCAGGAGTGAAGTCCAGGTGTGAGCAGAGGAATGAATTTCAATTGGTTCTGGGAATTTTCCACCTCTTTTATGGTGGATCCCAACCTGTTTGAGGAACATAACCAGTTCTGCAGTCTGGGCTGCAGTGGAAACTAAACTAAATATGTTCATATGTGTGTGTTGACCTGTGCAGAGCTCAGACGGTTTAGGCCAAAACTGTTATTTTTCTTGTGGGAGCAGAAAGCACTGATACTGGCAGAACACACTGTCGATACTGGTCAACTTCTAATGTTAGACTTCAAAATTGGATTCATTTGAGGGAAAACATTAACTTCAAACACAGATCGTTGATGTTCCACATTGGTTTTGGTTCTTTTTTTTTTTTGTCTGTCTGTGTTTGTCAGCAAATTTAGGCAAAATCTCCTCGACCAATTTCCATGAAATTTTCAGAAAATGTGTGAGGTGGTCCAGAATAGATCCTGTAAAAGTGTGTAGGTCAAAGGTCAAGGTCACTAAAAAGGTCTTTTCACAATGATAGGACAAATCAGGAATTTCTTTGGCATTCCGGTATACTCACTTTTACACATACATTCTTTCTGCTTTAGTTGTTGATGTGCATTGACATCAGAACCTTAAAGGTCAAATGCTCCAGGTCAAGGTTAAAATAAAGGTCAAAATGTAAATGTGGATATAACTTTTGAACTCAGAGACTTCTTGGATACATCTTAGAGACTTGTGATGAGCACCAAAATGTTGGTTTTTCAATAATACATCCTGTGTGTATAGATTGTGACCTATTGTTGACCTAAGAGGTCAGGGGTCACTGGGTCAATACCTAAAAAACATAAAATGGACTATAACAGAAAATGAGTGGAGATCCAGACTTAGTTACTAATATATAGGATAGGAAACCTGGCATTGGCTTCAAAATGGGGTCATGATCTTTGACCTTGGGTGACCTTGAAACATCAATGAAGGTCATGCGATTGTAAATGGTTGTAACTCCAAAAAGATAAGTACTCCTTTAGTATTGCTGACAGATAGGAAAGTACATGTAGGCTCCAAAATGGCATCATGACCTTTGACCTTAGGCGATCTCAAAATGTCAAACCCATAGTCTCACTTTTTGAAAAGGATGTCGAGCCTGGAAGACAAAACTCTATTTTATTATTTCCTTTGTTTCTTCTTTTTGTCCCATATAGAAGGGTAGATAGGGCAGATGGGGGTTGTTTTTTGTTGTTGTTTGTATATTTTGTTGTCTGTTTGTGAGCAACTTTATGCAAAAACTATTGGACCAAATTTCCATATTTTCAGGAAAAGTGTAAAGTGGTCCAGAATATATCCCATTACATTTTGATGAATGTAGATCAAAGGAAAATTTCTTTGCGGGATGGGGGGGGGGGGTTCTGCTTGGAACCACTTTTTTGGGTTTTCGCACCCACCCCGCAAAGGAAACTCCTTTCGGCCACTTGTACCTGTGATCTCATTCTTTCAGTCGTGACCCAAACCTCATGACCATAGGTGAGGGTCGGGATGTAGATGGACCGGTAAATCAAGAACTTCGCCTTCTGGCTTAGCTCCTTCTTCACCACAACACATAATTTTATCACCCACATTACCGCAGATGACGCCCCAACCTGCCTCTCGACCCCCCACTTCATCTTTCCGTCACTAGTGAATAAGATACTTAAGGTACTTAAACAATGTCCGTCAACCACGTTAAATGCAACTTCATCACAAACAAACAAGGCTGAGTGAGAAATCATTAAAATTCACTGTGTTAAAGCTATGCCAAAATACTTCTGATACATTTAGTATAGTTTTATTACAATTACACATGCAGCTAATTTAAATATATAAACAACTATTCCTCCATGAGTGATTTAAAATGTTTATGCCCTGTTTTGAACTTTTATGCCACAAATGATCTGGGTATTTCCTCCACGTTTTTTTACAATGATGTAAACCTGCACAAAAGACCTAAAAATCCTATAATTACTAATAATTACAAAATTGAATTATCTCCCTTAAAACCATTGCTTAGGTTATGAAGCTGTGTTTGAGCAATTTATATGGATTTATTGGAGAAACGAGACATTTAAGAGATAAAATTAATGCATTTTGGCTCATATCTGTGTCTCAGTCCTAACTTGAAATAATCCCTTAAAAGCTCTTTCGTTGGAGTTTTTTTTTATTGTTGTGATGTGTTTTGGCCACACCAGTACACACTCAAACACCCACCCACTCACATTCTCACATACACACACACACACACACCCATGCACCCCCCATGATGACTCGCTGTATGATTTAGGTGACAGATTGTGTTGATTGATGACTCGGAGCACTGGAGGTTCATTCGTTTCATTCCTTTAAACCACAGAGCACAATAACACCCAGCCCTGCCAAAGCCACAAGGCCTGGGCAAGAGACACCCTGCGTAGGTGAGAGAGAGAGAGAGAGAGAGTAGGGGGGGGATTAGCTGGAGGCCTAAAGCATGGGAGGAGGGCAGGGTTTGTAGGAAAAAAATTAAAAAGTATGGAGAAGTGAAGAGGAAGATCGACAGAGCAGAAGGTGTGGTCGTGGTTTTCTGTCTAATGAGACACATTACCGACCTGTCAGCAAAAAAACTCTGCAGCTGTTTGTCTGTGTGCCTCCACCAATCAAAACACAGCCTTACAGCCCCTGAGCATCCCCAGGTTCTACCTTAAATCAATACTAATTAATCATATAAAATAGCATGGTGATGGGGCTGAGATAGTTTGGATTCTTGGTGGTTGACAGAGTCTGTGGCTTCAGAGCACAGCTGCACTATATATATATATATATATATATATATATATATATATATATATATATATATATATATATATATATATATATATATATTGTTTGAGCGTCATCATAGCGATTTTCAGCTGTGCTCATAAGTTTGCATACCCCAACTGACAGCTCATGACAGTCTTGTCATGAGCTGGTCCAATGAGGGGTGGGCAATATGGGTATTAAAAAAAAATAAATAAATAAATAAATTTCTTGATAATAAAGTTATCCAAGTTAGGTAATTCAATTATTATGTTTTTAATTTGTCTATTTTTCAATGGTTTTTTCTTTTGGTTGGGGGGGGGTCTATATATCACTTTGTCACCCAACAGTTTTTTTTGTTTCTCAAATTTCCCACAAAATACACTAACAAATAAAAATCCATACAGAAAGTGATGAAAAATTCTTAACATATTCAAAAACTTTTCTAAAATAGAAAAAAGGCCAAAAAAATATAATAAAATATCTCAAACATATGAATATATATGCAATCAACATGTTTATTCAACATCTTTGACAACTGTTCAATATAATTGCATTAAAATGTTTAATGAAATTAATCATGATGATGGAGTAATCCATGTTAATGCATTAATTTTGACAGCCCTAGTATATATGTTTATCTGTATATATGTGTGTGTGTCTATATGTACCTACTCAGTGTTGTACCTGAACGAGTTCATTGAATGATCGTTCACGAACGATATCATATTTTTGACGAATGTGAACGACTCGTTCACTTTTGCCAAATGAACGGGAAGTTGTGAACGCGGTTATTCTGGCATTTATTGAACTGCGTTCTTATGTAGTTCACATTTCGTTCTTATCACGTTATCACATAAAATGGGATCAAAACACAGCATTATCATAGATGGAATAGCCAATGAGAAGAGAGAGAGAGAGAGAGAGAGAGAGAGAGAGAGAGAGAGAGGGGTGCAGAGAGTTTTTGGGAGCGGAGTTAAATGTACAGAGTGTGACCGGCGACCGGAACAGGTGTTGTCCCGTTCTTGGAAATAAACATTGAAAACGAAGCTCACTGAAACCACTCCTTGTGTTCTAAGAACCTGCAGAGGGAAGTTAACCCCTGATTTCCTGACTACGGTCAGGATAACGTCAGGAACGGTTAATAATACGTTTACAATAATAACACAAAAAAAGAAGGAAAAAGTTCATTTTGGGATCCATGAACTTCTAGTTCATAATTTGGAAAAATGAATGATAAACTAAACTAATTCATATTGAATAACTTGAACTGAACTTTGAACTAGTTCCTAAACAAGGTGAACTTTCCCAACACTGGACCTACTGTACAAATATCATAGTTAACTAGAAACAAGTGCATGGTTAACTTATAGTAGCTAAGAACTAATGTAACAAGCATAAACAAACTCTTAACAACTATCTTATATGTTCTTATGAAGCCCCTTACTCTTAGATATATTAATGAATTGTTATAGTGTTATTAACTCAATAATGTTAATAGGCATCTTTTACTTTTAAGTGTCTTATTACTATTGACTATTGATGCTCACTACAAAGATGTGAATATAAATACCATTATAAGCATTATATAAAAGTTTTTTTTAGATATTTCATTGCATTTTTTTGCCCAGTTGATAGAGCAGTTTGTTCAGTAACTAAAGGGTTGCTGGTTGAAATCCTGCTCTGTCCTAGTCAGTCTGTTGCGAGACACTTCACCCTCCTGCCTCCAGTGTCACTCACACTGGTGTATGAATGTTTGACGGTGGTCAAAGATGCAAAATGGCTGCCACGCTTCTGTCACTCTGCCCCAGGGCAACTATGTCTACATATGTAGTTTACCACCACTGGAGGGAGCATGTGAGAGTGAATAAATAATGTGTTACTAATGTGAAGCGCTTTGAGTGGACAAAAAAGTGCCGTATAAATCCAATCCATTATTATTATTTTATAGTAATTATCAACTTGTATTGATAGTTTTAGTGGATGTACAAGTATTAAACATTTCCATCAGTGTTGTTGGTGTTGGTTGATGGTGGATATTTGGGTCTTTATGGGTTAAACACCATCACAAACACAAAGCTAAACTCTGACCTCAGTGCAGCTCTTCACTCTGAACTGTGATCATTTCCACTGTGAAGTTGTGCCTTCAGTTCCCATGAAGCAGCTGAGTGACTGGACTCCTGTCCCATAGAGGGACTGACCCTGGTGGACAGGACCAGCTGATCAGATGTGGTCTCTGTGGGTCTGTGGGCGGCCTGCAGCAGTAGTTAGTGTGAGCTGAATGTTTACACTGTGGATGTGGGAAACAATAGTGGTGAGAGCGGAGCCTGTGATTATCCTCTAAGTTCCTCATATCTGTACGTTCTGACTGCATGGATCATTTCTACAAAATCAACTTATGGTGAAATGAGGTTGCTCCTCACTTCGCTGTAAAAACCCTGAACCGACCCGAGGGTCTCTGCTGCCCACTCTGAAAACACACTGTGGTGGACTGGGACACTCAGCACATTTTCTCTGTTTGGACCCACAGCCATTAAAAACAAACAAACAAACATACACACACACACATATATGTATAAACTGGATTTAAATACCCTCTGCTTTTAGCACAGCTAACTGTTAACTCCAGAAACTCTGTCTAATCCAATCCAGTCTAGTCTAAATCTAATCTAATTTAATCTAAAGGCATATAAATACTACAAATAACATAGAACATCACCTTAATTAAGCAAATAAATAGATCAAATAATATTTTGTATTTTATTGTATTATTTGACTTGGCGGGGAGGGGGGGGGGTGTATGTAACTTCAAAGTAATACAGGAGTCATGTAACACATTAGAATTCTGAGAAAGTAATAATATAAAGAATTACTTTGAAATAGCATTACCAAGTCTTCTGTAATGGACGTAACTTAAATAGTGTGACCAGGGCCGGTTCTGGTCAATGTGGTACCCTAGGCGAACACCCCTCTGTTCTTTTTGTGGAATTATAAATGATCATCTGAAAACATAGTGTCCTACATCTGGTTGAGTACGTACTGAGTACCCATGAATAATCAGTGTCAATGTTAAATGTAATGCTTTATTTATTGTATTTTCCACAGTATAAAGCACACTGGATTATAAGGTGCATTAAGTGAAGCTAAACAGACACAATAACTCTCAACCTTGTTGAGTTGTAACACAGAACCAAATACTCTTATTCTGCTCAATCAAACTTTAAGAGTCCAAATTCTGAGATTAAAAAGCCAAAACTATGTGACAAAAACTCAAAAATATGCGATAAAAAGTCAAAATTATCCAATAAAAAGTATAAATTATGAGATAAAAAGACAAAACTATGTGACAAAAACTAAAAAATATGCGATAAAAAGTAAAAATTATCCAATAAAAAGTATAAATTATGAGATAAAAAGACAAAACTATGTGACAAAAACTAAAAAAATATGCGATAAAAAGTAAAAATTATCCAATAAAAAGTATCAATTATGAGATAAAAAGGCCAAATTATGCGATCCCAGTCACTAAGCACAACCAAAATGAATCCATATATAAAGTGCACGGTAGTTTTTGGAGAAAATTCAAGTATTTTAAGTGCACCTCATAGTCCGGAAAATACAGTAGCTTAATATAATTCTGTGGGACTTGGTGCCCCCAAGACATTTGGTGCCCTAGGCGACCGCCTAGTCTGCCTATGCCTAACACCGGCCCTGAGTGTGACTGTACTTTGGCTGAAATAATCTGAAAAGTTATTAGTCAGCTTTGAGGTCATTTAAAAAAAACTTGTGTTAAATGAAAGTTGGATGGGGTCTGTGAGTGTGAGTGGGCGGAGCTTAGTGGGGTTGGTGTTTCCAGAAGCAGAGGTGAGGTCATCCAGGTGGTCACTGCCGGGCAGCAGCACTTGCAGACACCAGGACAGATAAATTTAACCAGGCGTGTGTCGGAGTCAGCAGGAGGATGACTGAGAGTCACAGGAGGAAGCAGGCGAACCTCGTGGTCGGAGGATGACTGATGGTCCGTCAGTGACGCAGCGGCAACGCATCATCATCACAACACACACCACGTGGTTCATCACAACAAGGGGAGAAGAGTTTTAGTGGTTTTTTATTATAGTTTATGTTTATTTACTTTTAGTGTTTTTTATTATAGTTTATTTTAATTTAATTTTAGTGGTTTTTATTATAGTTTACGTTTATTTACTTTTAGTGTTTTTTATTATAGTTTATTTATATTTAGTTTTAGTGGTTTTTATTAGAGTTTATTTTTATTTAATTTTAGTGGTTTTTATTATGGTTTATTTTGGGCTCTCAAACTGAACGCATTAATGTGCATTAATCCATAATGATTAATCTGATTAAAAAGTACATCTTTAAATCCAGGTTTAACACCCACCTGTTCTCAGCTCTACTTAAATAACTGTATTTGAAGTGAAGGAAAAAAAGGAAAAAAGAAGAGAAAAAAACATCAAAGAAAAAAGGAAACAACACAAGAAAATGAGGGTCAAAAAAAGAGGAAAAAGGACAAAAAAGATTAAAATGAGAAGAAACAGACATTTAAGGAGGAGCTTCATGTTTGTTTTTTACACTTTGTCATATTTTCTGTTTCATCGTTTCTTCTTCTCTTTCATTTCTGTCTTTTCTCCATTTGTTTTTATGTCACTTTTCTCTTATTTCTTTCTCCATCTTTCCTTCCGTCCTTCCCTTTCTCCACCTCCACATCCTTCCTTCTGTTCTCTTCCTTCCTCCCTTTTTTGTTTCCCTTCTCATCTTCTCCTTTACTTCTCTCCTCCCTTCCATCCATCCTCATCCCTTTTTCCTCCTTGCCCCCCCCCTTTAAAAAAACTCAAATGTTAACTTTATACTTTAATGTGACATGTTTTTCCTGCTTCTTCTAATAATGTCTGACATTATTGATATCAGAAAATCACCTCAGAACCATCTACCAGCTGTTCTAGAAGCTGTTGATGTTCTAGTGACGTCCATATTTACATATTTAAACCTTTCTTGCTGACATTCAGTATTTTTATCCCATGTCAGTAAAACCATTGTTGGAAAAAAAAAATCTGTCTTCAAATGTTTCTACAGATGTGATGATTTTTGTTCAGAGAACTTTCAATGGATATTTATTTATTTTTTATTATTTGTACTTGGCGGGTGGCTGACAGGACCCTGTTTTACCCCCTCCTTTGTTTCTGTTTATTTCCATTTCTCCTCATATTCCTCTTTTTATTTATTTCTCTGCCCTCATTGCCTTTTTAAGCGGAGTATAGACTGTGAAATCTTGGCCTGAACCAGACAGAAGATGATAAATGTGGTGACATCTTTGCTTTCGGTGCCAGAACAGTGGTCCTGTGTGGTGTCGTGGGAGGGATTTTTCAAGAAACCTATTGTCGTGGTTGCACAAAAGTCTAACAGCGCCACAAAAACAGCACGATGAAAACGCCCAAGTAGTTCATTGATTTCAGTGAAAAAAACAAAGTTTTGCAGTTACAACTAATAATTATCATTTGTCTTTTAATCATTTTTATAGTTTACAGATTACAGGCAGACAAACCTTTGTGATATATATATATATATATATATATATATATATATATATATATATATATATATATATATATATATATATATATATATATATATATATATATTGGGTGTGACAAGACACTCAGCTCACAAGACGAGATTTTAAGAAAACTAAATTACAAATTATATGGACAACAGACTTTTATTTAACTGAGTTGCACCTGGATTGTATAACTCTGTGTTAACTTTTAAGGAACTTCTTAATTAACGTCTTCCTGTACAAATTAAAACTCATAAAATTGTATTAAACTTAAAATAAGATAAATAAAATGAGATATTTCTGCTTTTTTCAAGTCCAGACAATGTGCAAAAAAAAAAGAGTTCTTCTCTGTCAATACAGACTGAAAATAGTTCAACAGAGTCTGACCAAGTCACTGCTTCCTCTACAAATTGAAACTAAAATAAAATGTTATAAAAGTTCAAATAAAATAAAACATTTCTCCTTTTTTTCAAAATCAAATCTGGCACATGACGTGTGAATGAGGAAATGCACTTCTTCAGGTGATTTTCCTCCGGTGCCGAGTAACCAGCTGCGGCCTTTACAGAACCTTCCGCCCGGACTTCACCACTTCCTGGACCATCTTCCTCGGCACACCAACCGTATCACCAGGACAGGAAGTGGCCCATGTATAACAGATGCCAGTGGTCATCTGCGTTGTTGGTAACCCACTGACCCATCTGGAAACACAGGAGTCTAATGCACAGGCGGGTCAGAGGGTCTTCCAGAAACCCCACGGTGGGGACTCGCGCAGGTTAAGGTGGGATCCCGACCCCACGGGACCCGGACATTATGGTCCACTGACCAAAACCAGAGAGGGGGGGGTCCCAGCAAATTGCACCCAGGTAATACCAGTATTTTCCGACGCACGGCTTCCAGACTTCCGGCTACTGGACAACAAATCTCGCATGAAAGAATGTTAACGCAACGAGAAATGTTGTCAAATTGCATCTCGCGAGATCTTGTCACACCCCTAATATATATATATATATATATATATATATATATATATATATATATATATATATATATATATATATATATATATATATATATATATATATAGTGTATGTAAATATGTGTGTGTATGTACGTGTGTATATGTGCAGGTATGTATGTGGGTCATTCCATATAATTTCATCCAGTGGTCTCTGGTTGTTGCAGATTTTTCCAAACATTTGACATGCCTATATAACAATATTATTCTATTCTATTCTATTCAGGCATGGTAAAAATACTCACATTTTGTACTTAAGTAGAAGTACAGCTACCTGTGTGGAAAAAAGTAAAAGTAGAAGTACTGATTCAACTCCTTTGGTTAAGTAAAAAGTGTGACTTCTCGATTGTGATAAAGTACAAAAGTTGAAATAAAATCCTTTTTTTTTTTTTTTTTTTGCCAATTATTGAAATGTTTTGATAGAATCAGTGAATCAAGAGGCTATTTAATTATTAATTCTCTTCACTTTAGAACTATGTGTTCACTTTTATGCCATATTTTAAGGTTTTAGTTTGGATCCATCATTTTCTTATTTTTCTATTATTTTGCTCATTTTATTTCTCCCTTTATAATATTTAAAACATTTTATCTGTGAATAAGTGAAGGAAAACTGCACTTTACAGCAAATGTGTCATATCTGATGACCACGGAATGATGAATAAATGTATTTTAGACCAAATATTTACACATTTTGACAGGATTAGTGGATCAAAAGTTATTAATAGAAGTACTTAATTGATCCCACAATTGGGAAATTGCTTCAACCATAACATGTTGGATCAGTGGATGCGTTTTGGCCGATATTTGGGTCTTTATGAGTTAATGATTCAAATTGAGCACTTCGGTTACAGCATAAGAGCCAGAAAAATACAACATAATACAATCCTTCATTCATGAAACAATAAAAGTATATTCCATAATTTCATTGCGCCCCCTGTTCTCTGTATATTTTGTCATTCCTCCCAGAAACACTGACACATGCTGAGTCTTGTACATAATGTGGACTTTGTGTCCTCCCTCTGTAGGAAGATAAGCTGTAAATCTCCACACCTCCTCCTCCTCTGCTCCTCTGGAGTTTGGCCTTTATGCATAAATATAAACAGACACAGAAATGCACAAGTCTTTAAATAGGGTGTCGTTATTTCACTGCTTCCACAAAACTCAGTTCAACTGCAGAGAAGAACTGACAGAGGTTTAAGAAGAACAACAGGAGACAAAAACTATTCTAAATGAATGCAATTAATTAACACTATGGACCCTTTCACACTTTGTAAACAATATGACCTATTTTCAGAGGTGTAAAGTAACTCAGTAAAAGTACTTCATTACTGAACTTAAGTACATTTTTTAGGTATCTGTACTTTATTTGAGTATTAATTTTTCTGCCAACTTCTTACTTTTACTCCCTACATTTTTGGATAAATATCTGTACTTTATACTCTTTACATTCTCAAAATAGACTCATTACTTTAGTATGAAAAATAAGTCACCAGAGGAAAACTCAGTGGAGGAGAGAAACTGTGACTTTGTATATTATAGTTATATGACTATTATCTCACAATTGTGCCTTTTTATTTTACAATTTTAACCATTTATCTTGCAATTTTGACTTTTTCTCTTAAAATTATGCAGTTTTTAAATTTCACTTGTAATTTATTTTTTTTTAAATCTCACGACTTTTTATCACAATTGTGACCCCCCCCTCCCCCCATTTTCCCTAAATGTCCTGCCCATACCCACAAAACTGAGTACAGTGACCCTATCAAACACATTATCTACACACTTAACTCACTTTTAAATGTTTTATTTTAGTTACTTTTACAAACATTTCAGGTTTTCCTGGTTAAATAAGTATTAATGCATTAATGGCAAAAAAAAAAAAAAATCTTTTACTTTTTACTTTTGTACTTTATTACAATTTTGTAATTGGACTTTTTTACTTTTACTTAAGTAAAGGAGTTGAATCAGTACTTCTACTTTTACCAGAGTATTTTTTCACGCCAGTAGCAGTACTTCTACTGAAGTACAGAATGTGAGTACTTTGACCACCTCTGCCTATTTTGGGAGGCGGGGCTTAACTGGAGGTAAAACATGTCAAATGCACTAGCTCAGGGGTGTCAAACTCATTTTACTTCAGGGGCTACATTCAGCCTAATATGGTATAAAGTGGGCCGCACCAGTAAAATAATATAAATAATAGGATAAAAAAGTGTACAATATTTTAACAGCAAAAATGTTTGTGTTTTTGAGTGGGAAAAAAAGCTAAATTCTCCAATAAAGATTTTTATATCTACAAATTGTATGTGAACATAACACAAATAAATATTAAACCATCTGTAAATTCTTAAGAAAAATAAATTCAATGTTGAGGATGTTATGCTTAAGTTTATCATTTATACACGTGCATCGCAATTTACAGATCACAGTAGATCTATAAATATACACGACATTTAGTAACAGGTTGAATATTGGTAAAATTCCACAAATATTTTAGGTTATTCATATTTTTTTGTACAAGGCTAGTCTTTTTTTGTACTTTATTTTACACTGAAACAGAAATGAAAATTAGCTTAAGGTTTGTTTCCATTATTTCTAAGTTATTATAACAGTATTTTACTAATCTCATCCACTTTAGATTGAATTGACAAACTGATTTGAACTTCCTTGATTATGAATTATCTTCAGTGTAATTTTTGCATTCCACACATTCATCCCAGGGGCCAGATTGGACCCTTTGGCGGGCCGCATTTGACCCCCGGGCCTCATGTTTGACACCTGTGCACTAGCTTGTCATTGTGGATTAACATGTTTAATTGGAGTGTTTTTGTTGAGATGGAAAATGAACCTTTAAGTGGATATACGAATACAGTCACTTTAAAAGAGCATGTACGTATCACACTGTATTTTATTAGTTTGTTTCTCTATGATTAATCAAATGACAGACAACAGTGTATGTATGAATAGACTGTGTGTGTGATTATGTGCGACTCACTTTATAGTTTCTGTCACAGAGTCATAGTTGTTGTGAGTTGACTTCTGCAGAATCCGACCTGAACAAGTTACAAATGTGAGAAGAAAACTTCTCGGTGTGTGAGGTGACTTCAGGGTGAAAAGCTACGTAACAGAAAGTTCTGCCTTCAACTTGTCTTTTCTCTTTTCTGACATCCTGCAACCTCTAAAAGTCTCAGACATGTGAGTGTGTGTGCTGAGCTGCAGTCTCAGCTCAGATGATGACAGCGGCTGAAATCCAGAAAAGCAACTTTCCCAGGTTTCCCTCAAGCATTTTTGGGCACCGCTCACCTCCTGAGCAGCGAGAAGGAAATTATTTTCAGGGGGCTTGTGGGAAAACACAGCCTTGAAGGATTCGTTTTCAAGATACGATGTGCAAAAAGGAACAGCTAACATGGGACAAGTGTGTAGCATTAATGTGTGTTCATGTGTGTTCGCTTGCACTGTGTCCAATGAGAACCACGACTGCAGCCTGACGCTCACAGCCAAGAAAAACTGTGAGCTGGACCCAGGCCCTCGCACTGATTGTTGTTTGCTACAGAGAAAATAAAACTAAATAATGTGGGATCTTAATTCAGAGGTTATTTTTACTGGATGTCACACAGGAAGGGAAGAAGAAGAAGCCAAACAGTCTGTAAAAGTCACTGACACAGCAGATCGGACCTCTGTCATGCTCCGACAATGATGGCGTCCCAGTTCGACTGTGAACCTGTTCAGTTAAAATGTGTATATATGTGTGTGGGGGGTGGGGGGGTTCTTTCCATTAAACCAAAATTAAATGATGTGAAAATAAATTAAAACCTGTTCATAAATTTTACTATACTATTTGTACTGGGTCATGAAATATATAATAATATTCCTTTTTTTAGTCCCATTAAGATCAATTCCAGTTTTACAGCAGATCACACAAGCATTATCACTTCCATGAATAAATAACTAATTCTATATACATTATACAGTTGTTAATTTGAAATAGAACATTAGCTTTAAGGGCTCTCATTAGTGATCAATCGATACCACTTTTCACCAGAAATAATAATTAAAAACAAACCAAAAAATAAGTGCTTCCAGGAACAACAAACTCTGTTTTACCTGATTTGACCCATCTCTTAACACTGCAGAAACACATGTTTGATGACCTTGACCTTTGACCTACATTTGCCAAAATCTAACATGCTCTTTTCTGGACCAGCTTGAATGTTTCCTGAAAATTTCGTGGAAATTGGTTCAGTAGTTTGTAGGTAAAGTTGGTGACAAACAAACAAAAAAGAACCAAAAACAATCCTCCTCCTTCATTCCTGTGTGTGTGTGTGTGTGTGTGTGTGTGTGTGTGTGTGTGGGGGGGGGGGGGTTACAAAGTAAAAGAAGGGATAAAACACTTAGACTAATAGTATTTGTACTTTCCATGGTCGGTTTTGCATGAATTTGTTCCTCATCTGTCAGTGTACATCCACAGCTCATCATTATCAGTCCTGGTCTCACAGGACTGGTTTCACCTGTGGACCTGAGCGTTTTTATAACCTGTGAATGTGCCACGTCCAAAATCTGTCAAATAAAAATGAGCCTATTCCAGCTCAAACATATCCTGTGATAATATTAATGCACTTCATCATCTCTACTTTGTTTCCCCTGTGCAATTATTCGGCCAATATCCCAGTAGAGGAGGCTGAAGAGGATGTAGCCGTGATAATAAATCAGAGTTTTAGAGCCGTTTTGGGTCCGACTGTATAAACACTAATGATAGACTGATATATTTACTGACCGATATTTACTTTTGTGTTTTTTTTCTTGTATCAGTATCAGTCTGTCGCACTGGCTCGTTTTTTTCTGTGCCGTGGTTTACTCACAGATGAAGGAAAAAGAGGAAAAGAAGAAGGGACAAGGGGGCAGAAAAACAAAAATGATGTAAAAATGAAAAAAAGGAAAAAGAAGAAAAAGGGAAGAGAAAATGAAAAAGGAGTGAAAAACAAAGGTTAAAAGAAGAGAAAAGGGACAAAGAAAAACCAAAAAGAAGAGAAAGAAGTTAAAAAGGAGAATCACTGCATAATTGGATCATTATTATTATTAATTATTATTATTATTATTATTATGTGAAACATTATTGA
Organism: Siphamia tubifer; assembly: GCA_020466265.1. NCBI lineage: Eukaryota > Metazoa > Chordata > Actinopteri > Kurtiformes > Apogonidae > Siphamia > Siphamia tubifer. Next base: position 6,165,430 of record CM035785.1, on the reverse strand, counting down.
AAAACAAATAACACCAAAGGCTGAATAAACTGTTGTTTGTCGTCACTTATCGTAATTCTTTTGTAGAATATGAACGTATTCCTTTGCCAGATGTTTGCAGCTGTTCAACTGCTGCTGATGTTCTCTTGAGCCAAACCTCATCCCTCTGTGTGGAGAGTTTCATGTGTGAACAGGCTGCATTTGAGGTCAGCAACAACTGTGTTTACAATTAGGATCAAGAAAGACACACACGCACACACGCGCGCGCACGCACACACGCACGCACGCACGCGCGCGCACGCGCACACACACACACACACACACACACACACACACACACACACACACACACACACACACGCACACACACACACTGCTTTCCATGTCTCATGAGGACCAAGTTTGTAATCATCACTTGTAGGAAAGTAGCAATTGGATAGAAAAACAAAAACAAACGAACAAACAAAAGAAGAGAGCGCAGACCTCCACCAAGGTAGGCCCCCCCCTGGTTCACCACCAAAGTGTAATCATTTGTTCCTTGTGACACTCCCAACACATCCTGGAAATTTCATCAAAGTCTGTCCATAACTTTTTGAGTTATCTTGCTAATTAACAGACAAAAACTTTGGCTAAAACATACACACACACACACACACACACACACTATATATATATATATATATATATATATATATATATATATATATATATATATATATATATATATATATATATATGTATGTATGTATGTATGGAGACTTTCAGTAAAAAAAAGGATGCATGTATTTCTAGAGCCACATCACATTGACATAAATTTGCATATTCCAAACAGATTTATATTTTACTAGTGAGTACCTACATTTATATTCAACCCTTGTGGGACCTTAATTTTGGTCCCCATAAGGATATGAATACAAGAACACACACACACACGGGTTTCTTTCCTGAGAAAAACACATTGCCAGTAATAGGCCTGTCTGCCTCTGCAATACTACGCACACACACACACCCAGGCACACACACACACACACCCAGGCATGTATCCACCTGTGAACATACAAAGTGACTCAACATTATGTTCACACTGACAAAAGAAAACACATACACAGTCCAGTTCTCATGAATCCGTTGCAGTACATGTGTCAGTAAAGGGCAGAACCAGAATTCCATTTAAACCACTTTACTAGACAAACCTGTTTTAACATCACTATGACGTAGGAGAAAGTTATTCATTGATATACGAGTGAAATGACAAGTGATTAATCATCATTTATTATAATATTATCTTTTATAGTTTGCATTTTTCACTGTAAATCATGTAGTTTATCATATTTATTTTCCTCCATTTGATTTACATCAGGGGCCATATTCAGCTCAATATGATCGAAAAAGTGAAAATAGTAAAAATACATTATGATAATGTTTACATCTCTAATGTTTCCCTCAAATTTATCAGTTGCACATGTGCAGAACATTTCAATTACAAATACACTAAACATTTAGTAACAGCAAGAGTATTTGTAAATTAAACTTCTGTTCAGATATTTCAGGTGGGTTATACTTGTTCAGGTTTATACTTTATTCAGGTTTTAGTAAAAGGATGGTTTGTTAACAGAAAGACTTTCATGTAATTTGACTTATTTAAATTAAAATCTGGAGTTTTCATTATTTATAGGTAATAATGATCATATTTTACTGCTCTGACCCAATTATTCTGTATGTAGAACCTGAATTAACTTAAATTTTACACCGTTAATATCTTCATTGTTATTCACCCTATGGGTCAGATTGGGCCCTTGGGCAGGCTGTATTTGGCCCCCAGACCTTATGTTTGACACCTGTGATTTAGATGATAAACGTTCACAGTGTATTTAAATTTTATTAGAGAAAACTTCAGTATATCTTTCATTAACTGAACATAAAGGTGTGTCCATCCACCGTCACTGATCCATCTCCATGTTTTGTTTTTTTTTTTTACATTTTTCTTCAATTTCATTCAGTTTATGGTTTATTTTTTTACTATTTTTTTTTCCTTCTTTTATTCATCTCTTTGACTGTTTTTGTTCATTTTATTGCTCATTAAAACAGACAAAAATATGAGCAAAACAACAATAAATAACAGCAAAAAGCAACTATTTACATTAAAACATGAAAATATTGCAAACTAAGATGCTTGTAAAAAAAAAAAAAGAAAAAAATGAGAAAAGAAACATCAAAGACATATGTCATGGGATAAAAAGTGTGACAAAAATAATATGAAACATTCAGATCTGTGATTCTTGCTTCGTCGTCTGAATCCACTTCATCCTCGCTAGGGTCGAAATAACTCAAAAACTTGGACGAATGGTTGGATTTTGATGAAATGTTGAGGATGTGTTGGAAGCGTCACAGGGAACAAATGACTACATTTTGGTGGTGATCCGGAAGAGATCCTGGATACTGGATCACTTTGAAATGTATTCTCCATTTACCAAAATGTCAAACAGGGGTCAGCAGCCGTGGTCCTAGAGCACCACTGTCCTGCATGGTTTAGATGTTTCCATCTTTCAGCACACATGAAGATCATTATCATTCTTCTGCAGAGCTGGATGATAGGCTGATCATGTGATTCAGGTGTGTTGGAAGAGGGATACATCTAAAACATGCAGGACAGTGGCACTGGAGGACCACGGCTGCTGACCCCTGATGTAAAGGTAATATGAGATAAAAAGTCTAAATTATGAGGTCAAACATTAAAATTATGAGATAAAACATTAAAATTATGAAATAAAACATTAAAATTATGAGATAAAACATTAAAATTATGAGATAAAACATTACAATTATGAGACAAAAAGTCAAACTTTTAAGAAACAAAAATCTAACTTATCACATAATGTAGACACCCCCCCCCACTCTCTCCGAACCACCACCAAAATCTAATCATTTCCAGATCTGCTCATTACCAACCTACCCTGTACAATTCATCAAGATCCATCCAGAACTTTTTGACTTATCTTGCTAACTAACAGACAGACAAACTGTCAAAACCATAACCTCCTTGGCGGAGGTAATTACATTTATGAAATAATTACAGCAGTTCACACCTGGAGGCCACAGCATCATCAGCAGAAGAAAAGAACGCCTGAAGGTGCTTCACTTCCTTCTGTTACATCACCACTCACATGGCGAAACAAAACCAGATTCATGATTATAAATATGACTCATTAATTAAATGTATCTGCTGTCAACACATTAAACTACATGTGTCCTAAACAATACTTTATGTTTTTTGTGGTTTTGCTTGACTTCACTACTAAAAAAAAAAAAAAATGTAGAAAAATAAACAAAAAAGCAACAAAGTGAACAAAAACAGCCAAAATGATCAATAAAATGATCAAAATCAATAATAAACCAACAAAATAAGTAACAGGAACAAAACAAGGCACAAACTGAAGAAAACTCAATAAAAACTAAGACGAAATATAAAAAAAATTCTAAATCAACTAAAACACATTTTTAAATAATAATAAACATGGAAAAATATATTAAAAAAAGAAGAAGTAAAAATGGATAAAATAAGCACCAACATACAGCCTATAGCAGGAGGTCATGGCTCAGTAGAGTGGGTCATCCAGTAACTGAAGGGTTGGTGGTTCGAATCCCACTCTGTCCTACTCAGCCCGTTGTGTCCTTGGGCAAAGACACTTCCTGCCTCCAGTGTCACTCACACTGGTGTATGAATGTTTGGTGGTGGTCAGAGGGGCCCTACGCACAAAATGGCTGCCACGCTGCTGTCAGTCTGTATTTTACTGTATTTATTTTCCTCCATTTAAATGAGATGATGAAATGTTAGTTATTTCAATTTTATTTGAGAAAACTGAAGAAAAAGTGACTTTTTTCTGTAAATCATTAACTGAATATAAACGTGTGTCCATCAACTGTCACTGATCCATCTCCATAGGTTTATTACTTTTTTCTTTTTCAGTTTATTTTGCTATTGGTTTTTTTTTTTATTTTATTTTATTGATCACTTTGCCTGTTTTTGTTAATTTTGTTGCTCAATAAAACAAGAACAAATATGAGCAACAAAAAAATTAACAGCCAAATGATCAATAAATCAACAAAATAATAAGTAACAGGAACAAAATGAGACACAAACTGACTAAAATTGATGAAAAAAAATACAAATATAAAAAAAATTTAGCAACATAAACAAATAAGCAACTAAATGAACCACAAACAATAAAGTACGCACACACACCTCTAACGATAGGTTGCAGGCCTGAGCGTGGCTTGGGTGCGCCGAAAAGAGATGGCGATGGATGGAAACCCTCAGGATAGCTTGGTCACAAAATGAGAATAGGGTCACATCCACACTGGTCCTTGCTCTGGTTCACCTGCGCCCCGGAAGTATGGATTTAAAACTTTATGCCAATATTATCTATACACTTCTAGCTCATAACTAAGCATGAAGTCCACATTTCTGTCCAAAATTATGAAACAAATACATTAAGCAGGCTGATTTAGCAGTACTTAAAACAAAAATGCACCAACAGTATTACATACACTTGTCCAATAGATGCTAACTGCTAATTCAAAGCTAACGTCTTTTACCTTAAGGCAAATACAGTTTGCGGGATAATGTTGCCTCACAAAAGGTACCCATCAGCGCTGTAAACAATAATAGGTGGACACTCCATTAGTGATTATTGATTTAATAATTATCAGATGTCTCCAAATTGCAATTTACCAGGAGAAACTACGGTTGTTTTCTCCCTCGCGTCGGCAAAGCTTTGATGAAGCTACAGCATTGTCTAAAGCACTTCCGGTTTAAATTAACGTACACTAAATACAAATGGACCAGGGGAACCCCGTACATAGAGAGTACATCCTGCTGTTTCCTTCAAAATAAAAGCTAAAATTAAACGAAACATCTGTGGCTTATTGTATTTATTTCTAAATGATATCCAAGTATTTAAAAAAAAAGTTTTTAACTTACAATATTAAAGAAAATATGAATGTAAATATTTTTTATAGGATATGAAATGTATTTATGGTTTTTAACATATTTTTGAACAACACTTCTGATGAACTTATAACTGATAACTTATATTTTAACCAGCTTACACAGATAAAAAAATAAAAATCATACAATAAAATACCTAAAATCAGAGTTCATCTTAGGGCTGAACATATATAGACAAACAATCACTGTCACATTCACACCTATGGGTGATTTAGATTAAACAGTTAACCTATCAGTGCATGTGTTTGGATGGTGGGAGGAAAATGGAGTAACTGGTATAAACCCATGCAGACACGAGAAGAACATCTAAACTCCACACAGTAAGGTCTGGTGTGGGACATTTCAGGAAATATAGCATTAGTATAAAGTAGGTTGGCAGCCCTGGATGACTCTGCTCTCTCTGTCTCTGTCTCAAAAGGCGAAAACAAGAAATGTTTTTTTTTTTTTTTTTTATTCCATGTAGAATGTGTTTTTAGAAAGCCAGTGCAGTCTAGGTATCGTCTCGTCTTGGTCACGGGAAAAAGGGTCGTTGACGGACATATTTCGTCTCGTCTCGTCTGGCGAAATTAACACTAATGCTGAGGCCAGTTATAACTAAATTGAATTATAACTAAATTGAGGAGAAATCAACCAAATTTTTCCCAGATCTAATTATTTTCGTCGGGCAGTTGGAGTAAGCAGCTGGATTCAACTCTACTCTAATCTGTTTCCTCCTGTGTCTCCTACTCTGACACAACTCTTTCAAGGTTGATAGATACACGTCTTGCGTCCTGCACACATTCAAATCAATAAAATAAATAAAATAAAAAATAAAAACAAAATGCAGACAACTTAGAAAAAGGAAGGGGAAGGGGAAATAAAGGAAGAAAAAAGAAAGGGAAAAGACGAAGAAGGAAGGGAGGAAAAAAGAATACAATAAACAACAAAAAACTCTATTTGTTACCTACTTTCCTATCTGCTCATTTGTTGTTTTTTTTGTATATATGTATATGTTTAGTACTTCAGTTATTGATTATTGGTATTGTTATTATTGTTATTGTTATTATTTTTATTATTATCATCATTTTTTTGTACTATGCACTATATTGCTATAAGATGAATTTAGGTTATTGGGGAAGTGAAGAAGGGGTAGGATTAAATAAGCTTATGCTTCATCCTACTCCTTTTCAGACATGTCATTGTTATTATTATTATTGTTGTATTGATTATTGTTGCACTTGCACATGTTCGAAATAAATCATTCAAATCAAATCAAAAAATCAAATAAAATCTGATAGGACGTCCCAGGATGCATTGATAGTAAAACAGTACATGAATGTATGAACAGCAACTGGTGATAAAAATCACAGAAACTAGCAAAAGAACCATTGTTTTCTTCAGACCAGATCCTTGTACACACAGTACTGTATCACCATATAATAGTTCAGCTGTTTTCCAGAACAACGAGCCAGGCACTGTGATTTTATTTCAACAATTAAAAATATGAACTTCATATTAAGTAAACTCATGTTTTTACTCAGTGATAGTGTGTTAATCCATGTTGATGCTTTCATGGTTAGAGGATGTGCTACAATGAAATAAATTAAACAAATTTTGTTCTGCTCAGTCAGCATCTGAAACTGATTTATACAAATTTATAGATAGATTTATTTAAATTAAAGTAACCTCCAGTTACCTCGCGGCCTGGAATCATTTATTCGCGAGGTGGTTCCCCGATCCATTCCTTCAAGGTATTGAGTAAATACTAAAATTAACATTTACCATTTGATGCTACAATCGTAACTCCAAAAAGAGTGGTGATAAGTGCTCAGTTACTGACAGATAGGCAACTACCGTATTTTCACGACCATAAGGCGCACATAAAAGTCTTAGATTTTCTTCAAAATGTGCGGCGCGCCCTATGGTGCAGTACGCCCTATGTGTTGTTGTAAGGCGGACGTAGTAGAGGACACCATGAGAACGGTAAAGAAGACGCAGCTGAGTTTCCACAGACATACGGCCAGGTGGCCCGAGTTGGAGTAAAGACTCGAGCAGTGGATCACCGAGCAACGCACACCGAACGAGTGGGAGAAGCGTTTCGACGGTCACCATTCGACTAAAAGCAATAACGCTAGCAGAAGAAATGAACATTGAACATTTCCAAGGAGGTCCGTCTTGGTGCTTTCGTTTCATGAAACGGTGCCATTTTTCAATCCGCACAAAGACTACGGTAGTGCAGCAACTTCCAGCAGATTATAAAAAAAGCTGGCCATCTTCCGGTCCTACTGCAGCAAACACATTTCCAACAAACACATCCAGCCCAGCCACATCACAAATATGGACGAGGTGCCGCTCACTTTTGACATCCCGGTGAGTCAAAAACGCAAACTAGTATACTTGTTTCAGCGCCCTATGATCAGGTGCGCCGTATGTATGTGTTAAATATAGTAATAGCACAAATAACTGAGACTGCGCCTTTTCATACGGTGCGCCATATGGTCGTGAAAATTACGGTACATGGAGGCTCCAAAATGGCATCATGACCTTTAACCCTGTGTGACCTTGAAATGTAAAACCCATAGTTTCACATTTTAAGAGAGAGGTGTCCATTAAGAGCTAAGATGTTTGTCAGGGGGAGGGGTTTGCTGTGCCTGGCAACACTTGTTATCTATAGAGCACCACAAAGGTTTCCAAAATTCAGTACAATAAAAGAAAAACAATAAAGCATTAATAAATACACAGATAGATAGACTGTCCACCCCACCCTCTGGCTCCTTTTTTAGCACTGGCCCTTTCATACCTCATTCAGCTCTTCACCCCCCTCTGCTCTTACAGAACAGCCCCACTTCATCTGACTAATGTTCCTCGAACATTGATGTATGTTAGTGACTAAAACATTTTCTGGTGAACTTTACATCCTAATATTAGAAATATAACTAGCCTAGGTCTGGTTTAATTTTCTGCACTACTTCTCCAAACTTCTGCGAACACACGATTTATGCAGGAGGGGTACGAACAGAGGAGGGAAGGGGAGGGACAAATAAGACAGTGTTTTCAATCCTGTTCATTCCACAGGTGACTATAGTTTTCATTTTTGTGTTTAGAGCATTTAATTAATTGGACATGTATAGGGTTCACTTACTGCAAAATATAAAAAATATTGTCATCGACCCAAACGGACATGAAAACTCTGAACTTTAAGTATAATTTGGCTTCGTTTTCACTCCTAAATCAAGTGTCAGGGTGACTTTCTATGTTCCTTTGACACATTCCTGTGCACTTTATACATTTCTCTCTAATACAAGGAAAGATTCATCTCACAGTAGCTTTAAATCACTTTCTGATCCAAGAATCTGGTGGACTCCATGAGAAACTTATCAGGCTCTACGAGAAAGAGCCATATATCAAGTGTCTAACAGCAGAAATGTAATAAAAGGCTGAGCGTGTGGTGGCAGAACATATGGCTGTTGATGTGATGATGTTGGCTGAATGGACAGATGAAGAGATAAAGGAGATAAGAGAAAAAACCTGCTCAGGTGAAAGTGTAATATGACACTAGTCACTTTTCCGTTGTTGTGTTCAAAACATCCATCTGCATTCTGCAATTTGCAGAAATATTTTAAAGACTGCAGAAGAAAAATGTAACAATTTGCAATTTTGAAAAATGAAAAAAAATCAGGCTTTGGATTCAATGGTTCAAAATGTATCAAAACAGCAACGCATTAAAATCTGCACAACATGTAGGTGACACAGAGGTGTGACCAGAATGACATGTGTGGGTGAGCAGTTAGCTCATCTGAGGGGGGGGGGCAATACCTGAAAAACCAGTGTACTATATTTACTGGGCCTAATAATAATGGCATCATTCATATGGTGTCACATGACGCCAAAACGTGACATGATGGAGCCATAGGTGTTGACCCATTTGATGTCTGAAGGTGAGACGATGTGAATGAAAAAACCCACCAGATTCTATGTTGTTCGATTCCTGAGATATATAATTAAAATGAATCAGGACTCAGAGGTGAAAGGGTTAAGCTCCTCATGAGCCAATCTGATTTGATGAGTCTATCTACTGTATGAAAACCAGATTGGTTTCCTTGGTAACGACCTATGCCAGCGGTATTAGTTTGATCTGGAAGCAGTGGGATGCCAGCGCTGATAAACAAAGGCCTTTGTGTTTGAGTCTAATCACAGCTTCTATAGATCGAACACCACAATGAGCTTAATAAGGCTAAAGGGGGCCAGTGGCTCCGCCCACTGTTCATGTATGTGTATGTGAGTAAGCCGATGGAGGCGGAGCATTGAGCGATCAGCAGCATGTGACACGTACATGCACGCATACACATACACATGCACACACACGCACACACACACACACACACACACACACACACACACACACACACACACACACTGGGCCAAGTCAATTGTAGGTAAAGTAGCCATTGGGTAGTGAGTGTAAACACATCTTATTTTTTAAAGAAAAAAAGGAAATGGTTTTAATTAAAAAAAATATATATATAAAAAATAGTAATGAAATTACATTTTAAATTAAATAAAAAATAAAATATATTTAAAAAATTAATACTACAAATTTAAATAAATTGGAAAAAGTAAAAAAAGGTTAGTACAAAACAAAAATTAAATGAAATTTTTTTTAAAGAAACGGAATGACATAATAAAGTAAAATTAAATAAAAAAACATTAAAAATAATGCTAATACTGAAAAAATAAAATCAAATTGAGAAAAAGTAAACACATCTTGAAACCTTTGAAAAATACATGTTTTGCTTTGAAAGAAAGAAAGAAAAAAGAAAGAAGGAAGGAAAGAAAGAAAGAAAAAACAGATTTAAACAAAGATATTGCATAAGCCATAACATTATCTTATGTTTTTGATTCAAAGAATCATTTATTATGTTATCAATTGGACAACAAAGTGGTTCCACTGGGGATTGAACCCAGGACCTTCTGCGTGTAAAGCAGACGTGATGACCACTACACTATAGAACCATTTCTTTTTATTAAACTAGTTCATTTACTGATGATGGTCATGTTTGTCAGATCAGCAGATTAAATTATTCTTTGTCATACTGACAGCAATCATAGATTAGATCAAGAAAGAAAGAAAGAAAGAAAGAAACAATTGTAATTCTTACACAGTGAAGGTATAAAAACACCACTAACTGAAACATTTTATCCTGCATTGATGTTTTTAAATAAATAACCATTTTCTTGTATGATGCTTTGAAGATAAATCAGTTCCACTGGGGATTGAACCCAGGATCATCTGTGTATTAAAGC
>CM035785.1:6092660-6150160 GCA_020466265.1 Siphamia tubifer | reverse complement strand
ATTGCAAATGACATGATGCTACCATTTATTATTTCTATTATTTTTTCATGGAATGTTCTTTGCAAAGGACACTTTTTAAAGGAAAACTGTGAAACTTTTCTTCCCTACAGAGGACAAAAATGCTTTTTTGGATTTCAGGAGGATAATCTATCTAACTTTAATCAACATCCTCTTTATCATTGTTTGAAAACATCTGAAAATAACTTTAATTTCTCTAAAAAAATATGAGCCTGTATATCATACAATTTGTATTTGGGTCTTTAGTCAAATCTCATGACCGTAGGTGAGGGTCAGAATGTAGATGGAGAGCTTTGCCTTCTGGCTTAGCTCCTTCTTCACTACAACAAACTGGTTTAGTTCCTGTGTTACTGCAGATGCCGCCCCAAACCGCCTGTGGACCTCCTGCTCCATCCTTCCCTCACTCGTGAATAAGATCCAGAGTTACTTGAACTCCTCCATATGAGGCAGGACCTTCTGCCTAACCTGGAGGGAAAATTAATTCTGCATTTTATTTTACGTGAGCAAACAGACTAAAAAAAGAACGGAATGAATATATATATATATATATATATATATATATATATATATATATATATATATATATATATATATATATATATATGTGCACTTAATGTTTTTATTGCTAGCAAGTTGTATTTTAAGCTGGAAGTGTTTGGGTGAAAATAAAATTCTGTTCCACAGGGTGTGTCTAATACATTTTTGATGGTCGACCGTTGTGTCTTGTTTTGTTTTTGTTTTTTTCCACTCAAATGCTGTACTATTTAACATCTTCCATCTTTCGATCTGTGTATTTGTACATGTACAAACTACCTGAAATGTTCAGAGTCATTCTGCTGCAGATAATGGGTTAATACTGTGAAGAAAATAATAAAATGAATATGATGTGTATATGTTGGTCATAAAAGAAAAAGTAAAAAGTTCAAAATGGAATAATTCAAATAAAGGTTATTTATATTCATATAAGATGAATATATTTACAGGCTGTAAATGCATTTGATGTCCTATAAGTTTTGTTGATGTTTGATTAATATTCAGATTATTAATGGTAAAAGAAATGAAAAAGACCTAGACCTAAATATGTAGAGTTAATATTTCAACTGCTCCAGATCATCTCTTTGTCCTTTTTCTATCCTAAGTTAATCCCAAACCAAAGGAAGTTTGAACTTTGACGTCAGTAGGTGTTCTCGCTCTTTTTGTTTTCTGTTTTCTTAGTTTTTACGTTAATCAACAACGTGTTTTAACTGAAACCTGCATCAACACCTTTGTTTTAGTGTCAAATGAGATGATTCTGCTGCACTGTAAATGCTAACCTACAAATTAATTAAAAATAATAAGTGAACTGAACTCATTTTTTTAATCAACTTATTATGAACACTTCATTTAAATAAATAGTACTTTGGGTTTGTAGAACATTTTTAAATTGATATGTACCCTTGTTAAGTTAAATTATAAATAATAATTTATCAGTGCAATGTGAATTAATTCAGGGTTTCACCAGGTGACCCCCCCCCCAAAAAAGAAGACCAGAATGAAAACCTAGTTGTGTGTGGTTCTTTTGCAGGATAATGCAGAAGAAGCACTGGCCTCAGTGACAGTTGAGGTGCTGGCGGTTGACATGAACATGAACAACAGCAGGGTCCAGCTGTCTCCACTGCCATCGTACTTGAGGGTGCCACGGTCATCGTCAATGTTATCCTGCATTTCCAGTAGTATTGACTCGAGTCAGCTCACTTTGGTGCGTTTCCATTATGAAAAAGAAATACAAATGAGACTTAAAACAACTTAAAGTCACCGGCGACGGGGACAGAAGCATTGCTGGTCATGCTAGCAGTCACAAGGCAAGCAGTGAAGCTAGCACAGCTACCATGTCAACAGCTAGCCTGCAGGTTCATGGACAGCTAAACACAGCTGATACCGACGATACAGCAGCGAATAAGGTCAATCGTACATGGATCTGTGGGCGTCCAAGGGACATAGAACTGTCACGGATGCACACCGCAAAACCTGAAACAGTAAGATAGAGGACAATTCTGATGAGCATACTTTGAATTAATAAGATGATTTAAGCCATGTCCAAGTGGACCAAGGATCTAAAAAATGTCCCCTGTTGGTTATCAAGTCCCCTGGTCATGAATGTGTGACGACACTCAGGTCCACACATAACTGGAAAGAAGACACACACACACACACACACACACACGCAAACTCACACCCTCACACACACTCACACACACACACACACACACACGCGTGCGTGTGTGCGCACTCTCACACTCACACACACACATAGGCCTCATGACTGTGTAACAGTGTCAGTGTGACAGGAAGAACCAAAAAAACTGACCCCAGATCTGCAGCAGCTGATCACAGGAGTGTAAAGACAATAACAATGACATGTACAAACACACACAACTGTGATGGACAGTGTGTGTGTGTGTGTGTGTGTGCGTGTGTTTCATATAAGGCATATGCAGTTTTCAATGAATAGAAAAGGGATGAAAAACTGAAATTTGAAAAGGAACTAAAAGGAAGAAGAACATTAGAGGTGCATGGTGTTGTGATATGTGTTCTGGGTACAAGGCTGAAATAACCATGGTTTTATGATGGTTCTTGTTCACTTATTTTTTGGGTCCAGTACCAATTTTTTTTTCTTACATGAGGTAAGGTAGGTAACTATGGTAGTAACTATGGTAGGTAACTACGGTAGGTAACTATGGTAGTAACTATGGTAGGTAACTACGGTAGGTAACTATGGTAGTAACTATGGTAGTAACTATGGTAGTAACTATGGTAGTAACTATGGTAGGTAACTATGGTAGTAACTATGGTAGTAACTATGGTAGGTAACTATGGTAGTAACTATGGTAGTAACTATGGTAGTAACTATGGTAGTAACTATGGTAGGTAACTATGGTAGTAACTATGGTAGTAACTATGGTAGTAACTATGGTAGTAACTATGGTAGTAACTATGGTAGTAACTACAGTAGGTAACTATGGTAGGTAACTGTGGTAGTAAATATGGTAGTAACTATGGTAGGTAACTATGGTAGGTAACTATGGTAGTAACTATGGTAGTAACTATGGTAGTAACTATGGTAGGTAACTACGGTAGGTAACTACGGTAGTAACTATGGTAGTAACTATGGTAGTAACTATGGTAGGTAACTATGGTAGTAACTATGGTAGGTAACTATGGTAGTAACTATGGTAGTAACTATGGTAGTAACTATGGTAGGTAACTACGGTAGTAACTATGGTAGTAACTATGGTAGGTAACTATGGTAGGTAACTATGGTAGTAACTATGGTAGGTAACTACGGTAGTAACTATGGTAGTAACTATGGTAGTAACTATGGTAGGTAACTATGGTAGTAACTATGGTAGGTAACTATGGTAGTAACTATGGTAGTAACTATGGTAGTAACTATGGTAGGTAACTACGGTAGTAACTATGGTAGGTAACTATGGTAGGTAACTATGGTAGTAACTATGGTAGTAACTATGGTCCTACCCTTAAACAGAGGGGTAGAGTTAAGGGGAAGAGCCAAGTGGTGAATTGGGATTCATTCTTACAATGACATGTAATATTTCTCTTAAACTTGTCTGCTTCAACAGTTCTGAAGGTAAAGTCGTGGTCCATGTGTGACACCCTCCACCTAAAACTGTGAAAACTTGTCGGAGCATGAAGACATTCCTCTTTTCTACTATTTCTGACATTTATGCATCACATGCATAAATGTCAGATAAAGGTATGAATGTTTTATAACAGCCCCCAATTATTAATAAAATGTATCTTATAATTACATCTGACGTGTTTTCATGTTGTATTTGATGAACGATGGTGTCACACTGACATAAAACCAAGGCCAGAGTTTCATTAAAGCCTTCATGTGTAAATCCAATCTGTGTCAAACTCTCTTTTTGTGGGTTTCATTAAAATGTTTCATAAATGTGTCAGTGTGAAGCCCTCAGAGACAGATAAACATGAACGATGACTTAAAACCAAAAACAAAGCAGTGTCGACGTCAGGACGACCGAAGAACAAAGACAGCAGAAACAAAGAGACGAGCGAAGACAAACAGCAGCGGCGGTTTGAAAGAATGAAAAGCAGCTTCATCCTCTCCACCGTTTTATTAATTCTCATCATTTCTCATCACGGCCCGCTCCTCCACAAACCACAAATATGGCCGCCACGAACGGCCGCGGTTCCTTGTCAGACGAACCTCCATCATGAGGCCGAATGGAAACCAGTGTGGATGGGTCCGGTTCAGATTGGACTGGTTCTGTGATGTGGCGGCAGATGCAGGAGGAGGAGGTCACATGGGTGGAAATGAAAGCCAGACTCATCTGACTAATGGTCTGTAGGAAAGCAGCGTGTCCTCTGACAGTTTGGAGGTGGAGTTACATTTCCCATCAGGCTCTGCTGCAGCTGTTAAATTCCAGGACAGCTGGAACAGGGTCAATTATTTTGCAGCAATGTGAGTATACAGATGATTGTTCACAAATTATACTGCGCTATAATTTTTTTTAGAAAGTATCTGCTTCGGACATTAACCCCTTAACACCTACTGTCACAAATATGCTACATACAAAAAAAATCTATGGATTTTTTTTCAATAAAATATTTTGTTCTCCAAATGCGACCCCTCTTGGGGTAGAAGAGAAATACAAACTAAGTACAATATATATATATATATATATATATATATATATATATATATATATATATATATATATATATATATATATATATATATATATATATATATATATATATATATATATATATATATATATATATATATATATATATATATATATATATATATATATGTATACATACATAATGTTAAAATAAAAAAAAACCCACATTATTAAAATGGATTCAAAGACAATTAAGATAAGAGACATAAAAACATTTAACAGACAGAAATGTTTTCGGGTCTGATTCAAATGAACTGACAGTTTTTTCCCAGACCTCAGATATTCAGGACGAGGAGCAGAATAACTGAAGGCTGCTTCACCTTGTTTGGTTCTGATTATGACAAAAGGTTCAGTTTAAAAACAGATAGAATCACCTAAAGAGACAAAAGAAATCATTTATCTGATTTAACAAATCTTACCCAGATCATCTTCACTTGTTCCATTGTCAGATTTATTTTTTTCTTTGTTTTGCTTCATTCAACCAAAAATATCTGATGTTAATTTTTAAAATAGTTTTTAGAGGGACAGTTTTTCCCAGTGCATCAACAGTATCGACACAAGGACAATAAATGTATGTTGATGGTTTGGAGAAGTGCCATGTTTGTGTTTCTGGAGCCACAGTAGAAGGACGGCTCACAGACTTGGCAGTGATTGGTCATTACAGCTGTCAATCATTGTTTTCATTGTGTTTCTAAGCAGACCTGTGGTTGGCCAGGGTCTAGGTTTTCTAAAGCCTGAAAATAGAGCCAAAAGTCCTGGTTCGACCCTGGTCATTTCACTTACAATATACTGAGACATTATTATATGCAGTAAAAACAGCTCCCCTCCCAAGGCTTTCCACATAAAAATGCTTTTTTAACCACACATTCAGGCAGATAAATGGAATGTAACTGTTCATATACTTCCATACGATGTCGCTCCATCTGGTGTTTAAGGCCCCACAACTGAGTTCAGACCAGGCCAGACCTGCAGGAAACAGACCTCATTTTGCTCATTTTGCATTTATGGAGAAGGGAACGTCTTCTCCTTCAAAATGTTACAGTAAGAACATTAATCTGACTCCACCATATGAATGCTTCAGTACCAGAGAACTACTGTGGATGGCAAACTCTGATGTCACTTCCTACATCCATGTCCAATTCTGTCCATTCACTGTGAAAAAAAAAACCTGCACAAAAAGTAGGAATTATCTGTAAATTAGTAAATTATCTGTTAGTGCAATAAGAAAATTCTACTTACCAAGTTTCCTTAAAATAACCAATTTATTACATTTGTGGGAAGTGTGTGACGAGTGTGTGTGACGAGATTTCGCGAGATGTAATTTGGCGACATTTCTTATCACGTTAAAATTCTGTCTCATGAGATTTGTTATCCAGCAGCAGCCAGAAAATAAGGTGGATAATACTGGTATTACCTGGGTGTGATTTGCTGGGGAACCCCCCCCCCCTCTGGTTTTGGACATTGGGTTCGTTAGGGTCCACTGATTGTGTCCGGGCCCCGTGGGGTCCCACCTTAGCCGGCGCGCACCAGCCACCATGGGGTTTGCATTAAACTCCTGCGTTTTCCAGATGGATCAGGTGGGTTACTGATAACGCAGATGACCACTGGCACCTGTCATACGTGGGTCGGTCCCTGTCCTGGCGCTGACGCACCGGGGGAGAAGGCGCAGCAAGTCCAGGAAGTGGCGAAGTCCAGGCGGAGGGTTCTGTAAAGACTGGAGCTGGTCGTGGCGTCGCCGCGGAGGAAGTGCACCTGGCGGGGGTACACTTCCTCATTCGGACCTCAACACATTCAAAGGTCAGTCCTACTGGGGGCCTAAGTCAGGGTTCAGTGTCTTGCCCAAGGACACTTCGACATGTGGACAGCCAGAGCTGGGACGCAAACCGCCAACCTCTGGGTCATTGGGCGACCCACTCTACCAACTGGGCCACAGCCGCCCACTTAGTCAGGCTCTGTTGAACTTTTTTCAGTCTGTATTGACAGAGAAGAACTGTTTGTTTTGCACATATTGTCTGGAGTTGAAAATAGGAGAAATATTTTTATTTTATTTATTTTAACTTTTATAACTTTTTATTTTAGTTTGAATTTATAGAGGAAGAAGTTCATTAAGAAGTTTATTAAAAGTTTTAAATCCAGGTGTAACTCAGTTAAATAAAAGTCTGTTGTCCATTCATATAATTTGTAATTTCATTGTCTTAAAATCTCGTCTCAATCTCATTAACACAATCTCGTGTCTCATCTCGTCTTGTGAGCTGAGTGTCTCGTCACACCCCTAGTGGGAAGTTATTACAATTTTTCAAGGAATCGATTTTTGTCATCCCACAAAAGTAATACATTTCTAGGCCACAGTTATTACGTTTGTGGGAAAGTTATCACAACAGTTTGGATGTTTGAGTGACGTTTTGGCTCATGTTCAACTGGTGGAAAAAAAAAAACAACAAAAAAAGTCATGATTCCGTCTTATTGGGTCGTTTCACTTTTACTAGAGGCAATAATGTCAGACAAATGGACAGAGATGCGTGAGTCTGTGGTTAATGTGGAGGAGCTGAGAAGAAATGAGGAGTTGATGTGTTTTCCTGTTTTCATTGTTGTTCACTTTTAGAATGTGTGTGTGTGTGTGTGTGTGTGTGTGTAGGATGGACAGAGAAAGACAAACAGAGGGAGGGAGAATGTTTGGCTGGATCTGCATTCACATAAATCATACTACAACAGGAATGTAAACACCACAAATACACATAAACACAATTTCGATCCGAGCGCTAAACAAAAGCTTCCTTATAAAAACCATGATGGTAAACACCCGTCGCTATAGAAACAGGGATCTGAGAAAATAAGTCGAAAATGGCACCAAATTACCGCAGATGTGATTTTCTTTTTTCTTTCATGTTTTATGATGGTTTTAGAACGTTCTGCAAATGTTATTATTCTAATCCAATAACGAGAGCTCTTATTGTGTTTGATGTATAAACTGGAATAATCTAAATGTGATCAAGTGTATTTGTCTCATTTCTAGTCTAAATATCTCATCACACTTAAAATCAGACAGAATCACTAAAAGAGGAACTTTTCAGTAACATATAAGAATTGATTTATAGACAATCGATCTGGAAAATATGATTTAAGAAACTGACCAAAACAATATTCACTTGTTCCATTCCAGTTGTCTGTGTTGTGGTTCTGTAAGTACAAATTAGAATGTAATAATAACAAAACAAAAATGGATGAGTAGATAAATTTTTATTATTACATTTTTTTAATTAATATTTAAATAAATGGTTTTTTTTTTTACTGTTCTTCTAAACAGCCAAGTAACTTACATATAGTATATGAAGTTCCCGCCACTGCTCATCACCATGGCAACAGTGCTCCTGGCACTATGAAACACCTGCAGACAATTAAGACTGTGGGAGGAGCTTTAACATGATTGACAAACACTGTGGGCGGGGCTTTAACATGACTGACAGACTAACAGATCTGCAGTTTGGTGAGTTCAGTGGATTTAAAACTACTGTATCACGTTTATTTTTTACAGTACAGCACAAATAAATATGTCTACTTGTCCGTCAGAACCTCCTGCCACTCATGATCACCTTTGTTTTCAACAATTATTTCCAGTTTTAGCAAAAATCGCAGGAGTTCAGAGGCATGGTTTAACATCCAGACAGGCTTTACTCCAAGTCAGCTCTGTGTCTGTGTCTGTGTGTGTAACTCCAGGCCGGTTTCCATGGCAACGGGGAAAGTCTCTGACTAACAGAAAATGGGAGGAGCTTTAATAGAAAATGGGAGGAGCTTCAATATAAAATGAGATAGGGAAATATGATTTTTAAACAGCAAATGTCACAGACGACGTTAAAACAAATGTGCATATCAGATATTGGTGTAAAAGTGTGGAATGCACAGGGTAATAAATAAAAAATGTACAGTTCAATTAGGACATTTAAACATAAGTATAAAATTAAACAAATAGAATCATATAAATCAGAATTTTGAATATTGTTGTACTTGGTTGAAATGTGAACTATGTTAGTGGGAAAAAAATGGACCACGTTAATGGTGGGGTTGTGGGGATGGTGGTAGGGGTGGGGAATGATCATTTTGGTTGTCTTATATTTATTAAAAAAGGGGCAGAAAAAATCAGGAAGAATTTTATTCTTCTACCTGCTGCCTTCTATTCATGTAAAATGTTAAACTATTATACATTTTACATGTTGTGCATTGACAAGGTTTTCATGAATGGAACAAATAAATGAATGAATGAATGAATAGAAGTGAATCAGTTCACAAACACTAACAAACAGATTCCACACATGAAGTAAACAGCAGATATTTCTTCCTTTCACCGGCTACGACGCCAGCGATCCGACAAGAGACAAACACACGGGTTACATTTCCTTCAGGAAATGTATGGAAGTCTAATTACACTCATTACACTTATATTTCTGCATCTGTATGTGAGCAGTGACTGTTAAACATCTGTTGTGTTTGTCCTGTTGAAGAACCAGGACTAAATATTACTCATCATTTCTGAAAATCTTCAGAACACTCTGTCCTCTCAGTGACCTTCACATATTTGTAAACCCTGATGCATTTTTGACCAAAGTCCACTGCTTTTATCTCACAGCTCATCATGTGAGTTGTCCAGACTGCAGAGTTTTCAGAATGAATGTCTCTAAAACGGGCCTGGAAGCTGCAGACGTTGGAAACATGTGGTGTCCAAAGGCGACCTTAACACATGGACGTCGTATCCACAGTCACATGTTGTGATTCGTCAGTTTGTTCAGATTAAACTGAAGCTGCATGATTCTGGCAAAAATGTGAATTTGAAAATGAATCCACAGGAAGCCGGTGATTAATCTGATTAAAATTTTAAACCATTTGACAGCACTAGGTTGTTTTTGTTTCTTTTTGTTCTTTTTAAAACAATATTTCTTGCACAAATAATAAACACATTTTGTATTTAATCCCAACAGGACCTAATACTATGTCACAAAATGTTCCTTTGTAAAAAACTTTAAATTTAACTTACGTTTTAAAGACATTGCAGTTTAAGATCCTGCTCAAATGTTCATGATCTATAAGTTCTTAACTTACATTAGTTTTGTACAATCCCAACAAAACAACTAACATCTGCCTTCCTAACAGTAAAAAGGACGCTTTCAAAGCACATTATTTAAGAAAAACGTTTTACATAATAATAAATAAAAACAAAAACCAAACCAAAAAACAATAATAAATCTTTGCCATATCCACATTTAAATAAATACCTAAAATTTCTATACAGTACTTTTAATTATTGATATAGTACTGCAAAATGAGATATCAAAATATACTGTAGAATCAATATTTTCTTCCACTCCTATTAATAAATAAAGGATCAGAATCGGCTTTAGAATGAGGACATTCTATAATGATCTGTGCTATAGATTGGAGTTGACTTTCAGATACATCGTATGCCTGTTGGTATTTAAAATAGGGGAAGTTTATCTTATGGATTCATCATAAAACTTATAGCAAATGATGATAAATGGAGAGGAAAATAAATATTTGGAGAACTGACACAAAAGCAGCACTGGGTGTTTATGGGTTAAGCAATCAATGCCAAAGAAGCCGGAAGAAATGTCCTTATAATTAGAATATAGTGCAATAATTATTAGAAATGTTTTATCACCCTGCCCTAGTTATTGCACAAGGACTCAATGCACAGTCAGCATTGTTCAAATACAATGCTGAATAATCAATAAAATACTCTCTATATAGAATAGAATAGAATAGAATAGAATAGAATAGAATAGAATAGAATAGAATAGAATAGAATAGAATAGAATAGAATAGAATAGAATAGAATAGAAGTTCAATAAAGTCAATCAGTAAAGATCACTTGTCAGTAAGGTATATTGTGTGGAAAGTTTTTTTTTTTCAATTATTATTATTTGTCTCAAAATTTGAAGGGAAAAAAAGGGAAAATAACAAAAAACAAACAAACAATAAAAGCAGGATGTCCATTACATATGCACCCATCAATGGGATTGAGGTTATCTGACATGTTTGTTGTTTTACCTGCTCAGTGTTTGAACGTAATGTGAAAGTGAATGTGACGTGAACATTTGTAAAGACGCACGCAACGTGAACATGTTGCGTTTCTTGTCGTTCAGACGGAGATATTTATTATGATACATATTTCAGCCCCTGTAAAAAGCATGCAATCAAATTGACTATGGCTACTTCAGGCAGCAATTACTCATATCCCTTTTGTGTTTTGAAATTTTAATGATAAAATAATGTTAGAATAAAACACTTAGGAAAATTCAGTGTCCTATTGGTGCATAGGTTTGTTTTATTTAAACCAAGTTATGACATTACACATTTTGAAAGCAGTTAAAATGACTGCTTTGGTAGTTGAGGTGTTAAAATGTTTTATAAATAAAGATGGATTGGATATTCCTTCATCATTTACTTCAAAAACAAAAAAATAGATAATCTTTCTTCACATCACAACACACATTTGTTAATGTCAAAGTCAGCTTTATTAATGTCTCTATATGTGCAAACCATTTAAACCATTTAAACCATTTAAACCATTTAAACCATTTAAACCATTTGAACCATTTGAACCATTTGAACCATTTAAACCATTCATGCAGGTTGTGTGTAAAATAAGCTTCAGTTAACTTTCCTTCAACAATATGCAGATAAATACCCACATTTCCTGCACAGGACCATGGTAGGTGTCATATGCTTGGTGCTGTGGTGTCTAACCTTTGACCCCTACTGTATAAACAACCTGTAATCAAGGAAATAGAAATCATATGCATGTATGTGTGAGAAAGATGAAGTAAACACCAGGAGAGTAAATGTATGTTCATGATGGTGGTTAAACACATGATGGTTTGTGTGTGTGTGTGTGTGCTTGTATTCCTATCTTTATGGGGACATTGATATGCTTACACAGTCACCCCATGGGGACCAAAATTCAGGTCCCCACGTGGGTTAAATAGAAATATAAGAAAATATAATATATATTATTTAATTTGTTTTCTAATTATAATTATTTAATTTTTATTCATGTATTTTGAAATATAATTACATTTTCAAATTATTATTATTATTATTATTATTATTATTATTATTATTATTATTATTATTATTATTATTATTATTATTATTATTATTATTATTATTTTATTTTTAAAATATGCTTACACTCACTACCTAATAGCTACTTGATTACAAACTTGGTCCTCTCAAGACATGTACACAAGTAGGCGTGTGTGTGTGTGTGTGTGTGTGTGTGTGTGTGTGTGTGTGTGTGTGTGTAAACCCATCGCTGAAAGGCCACTGCTGACTTTTCTGACTTCGTCCAAAAATGACCCAAACAGGAAGAGAGGAGCATTGTGCTTTTTACCGTCAGCCCTTTTCGCTTCCTCTTTCTCCAGGAGGCCTCGTTGGCGTGGCGAGGAGCGGCGAGGAGCAGCCGTTAACAGGAGAGGCCTGACAGATGTGACTCATCCATCCTCCTCCTCCTGCTGCTGCTACTGCTGCTCCTCCCTGTTCTTCACTCCTCCTCATCCTCATCCTCCCTCTGCTCCTCCTGCAGCCTGCGGTTTCATACTAACTTTATGTTGCATGCACGGTTTAAACTTCTTTATTTATGATCCGCTTTGGCAGGGGCTCTTTGTTTGGTCAGTAATTCAATGACACACCAATCTAAGCTGGAAACCAAAGAAAAATTTATATTTCATTGCAAATAAATGAAGTAAAACAAACAAATTCATGCTGCAAATAAAAAAAAACCTACTAAACTCAAAATGCTAAATGGTTTTGTCTATTTACTGGGAACAGTATGCACCCTTGGACTTTTACCAGGGGTTCTTTGTTCAGTTGGTAACTAAACAACACATCAATCCAAGTTGAAAATGAAGGAAAAAGTCACTTCCCATTGCAAACAAATTAAACAAACAAATTCATTCTGCAAATTAAAAAAAAAAAACCTCACAATTCTACATGGCTCTGTCTAATTACTGGGAAAACAATGCACCCTTGGACTCTTTCCAGAGTCTCTTTGTTTGGTCAGTAATTAAATTACACACTAATCTGAGCTAGAAACAAAGGAATAAGACACTTTTCATTGCAAATAAATGAAGTAAAACAAACATATTCATGCTGCAAATTAGAAAAAAAAACTACTACACTCACAATACTACATGGCTTTGTCTATTTACTGGCAAAACATTGCACGCTTGTACTTTTCCCAGGGATTCTTTGTTTGTTCAGTAACTAAACAAAACATTATTCCAAGGTGGAAATGAAGGAAAAAAGTCACTTCTCATTGCAAATAAATGAATTAAACAAACAAATGCATGCTGCAAATAAAAAAACAAAACAAAACCTCACTACAATGCATGGCTCTGTTTAGTTACTGGGAAAACCATGCACCCTTGGACTCTTTCCAGGTACTCTTTGTTTGGTTGGTGACTAAATGACACACCAATCTATGCAAGAAATGAAGGAAAAGTCACTTTTCATTCATTCATTTTAGCGTATCTGTTTGTATTTTAGTATATTTTGAGTGCACATATGTTTATTGGTGTCAGCATGACTAGTACGTTGTCATTCTAGCAGCACAACACACCAGGGAAGGGACATGAGCCTTCTCATGACCCAGAGTCTTAGTAACAGGAAATAAAGTATAAGTCAGAGGCCACATCTTTGTCAAACATCACCAGCCTCTGCACGGTGGAAAATAACAACAGCTGATGGTAACTCATCATGTAAACGAGTGTTAAGTACAAAGGTAACACTGGTGTAAATGTAAAAAAGGTGGATGTAACAAGTATCCAACTGTCAGATCAATATTGATGTTATTACCTCTGCCATGTTTTTGTCTATCGGTTAGTTCAGCCTATCATCCAGCTCTGCAGAAGAATGATAATGATCTTTAGGTGTGATGAAAGATGGAAACATCTAAACCATGCAGGACAGTGGTACTGTAGGACCAGGGCTGCTGACCCCTGTTTTACATTGTGGTAAATGGAGAATACATTTCAAAGTGATCCAGAATCCAGGATCTCTTCCAGATCACCAACAAAATCTAATCATTTCCAGATCTCCCCATTACCCTGAAAATGTCATCAAGATCCGTCCACAACTTTTTAAGTTCTCTTGCTAAATAACAGACAGACAGACAGACAGAAAAAACAAACAGACAGACAAACAGTATCAGAAGGAAAAGAGGTCCAGATCAGAATATTTTGACCCAAAACTGTGTCTGGGAAAGTTTTTTGACTGGAGTTTTAGAAGTCGGTGTCTGATGATCCAGTTCTAAACTGACCTTTTCCACACATGTAATTACTGCCACCGTTAGCTTAACTATGACTGGTCTGGAAGTAAAATTAATTTTCATATCGTCTAATAAATATAATATAGCTAGTATTATACTCTTCTGACATCATGTGGTGTCAGTATAATGTCCTCGTAAGTGGACACCAGGTGTCTCAACCTCAACCTTTCCCCCAGATCCAGTCCAGATCACCTGGTCCGCACCACCCGTTGTTGATCTGTAACCATATAAGCAGTGAGGCTTGTAGTTACTGGTGCGGGACCATTCAGTTTGTCACCTCCATAACCCAGACATTTTATTCACCACCACAGACTCTGGATGATCTACTCCCAGGTTTTGTGTCTTTGTCATTATTTTGGTTCTATTGTTATTAGGCCTTCGCCAAAGGACCACGTCGGCCCAAGGCTTATTGAGTCCACTGTGATCACCAGGGGACGAAATATGCCAAGCATGTGACTTGTTAAATCTGTTCTCCCTTCAGCACCTCACCTATCATGACACTAGGCCGTTATCGAACAAAATGTTGTGATCTTGACAACATAAAATGTGAAGTCCACATATGTGTGCAGCAGAGGCATCAGACAACAAATATAGAGTTATGGGGTTAAGGTTCGGGTTAGGAACGTCCAAAAATGGAGCCTTCAAAAACACTGCCTGTAAAAATGCCAACAATAAATGAAAAGTTGATCATGGATCTGAAAGCTGCTCCTGTTTAAAAAGTGCTGCAGATTAAAATGTATTGTACCATAGTAAGGACAAGCATGAGTGGGAGACAGAGGACAAACGTCTGAGGAAAAACCTTATGCAGACTTTTGTTAACACAAGTCATGAGCAAAGTTCTGACAGTCAAAATTGAAAGCAGTGTGTAATTATTATTTCAATGATTTTTTTTTCAGTAAAAATGTTTTCTTTAAACGTAGTCCATTTTGAAAAGTAGTCTCAAAAATAAGAGGGTCATTGTCGGGTCAATACAGTCCTGTTATTCTGCATGTGAAGCTTTTTTCCTGTATACCAGTGTCATCATCATCATCATCATCATCATCATCATCATCATCATCATCATCATCATCATCATCATCTTCATCTGATTCCAGGTTTCCCAGGTTTTCCAGGTTTTCCAGGTTTTCCAGGTGTGGACATCTGCAGGTGTCAGTCCGTTCTTCCTTTTCTTCCATCAGTTGAACAGGGAAGCGTCACAGTGGATGCTTTAGTTTGTGGTGAGTGTAAAAGCTCAGATTACATCAGAGGAACATGAGTGGGGTTTCCCTCCATCACACACTGTCCTGCTTCGCTCTGTGATGATGAACCAACATCCTCCTTTGTCCCGTGTCTGCCTGTGGGGACTCCATGTCCTCTGACTGTTCCAAACGTGTCTGTCATTGCTTCACTCACACTTTTACAAACTTGTGAAACTCTGACAAACGCTAAATTTATGTCAAATGACATCATTAATGTGTAGAACAGAAGTCAGCATCTGTTATCAGGGACAGACTATGGATCAGAGTCACTGGCAGCGTTCTGCAGACCCCCGTCATCCTACAGTTATATGTTTTCATGAAGATAATAAATAAAAAAACAGCCTTAGATTGAACCCATAAAGACCCAGTTCTAATTCTGTGGTACTAACCCAAATTAATTTACCTTTTTGTTTAATATTTAATTGATTTATTTGAGTTTTTATTTGGTTTATTTCAAATATGCAACAAAAAAACCAAAACAACCCTTCTTAGTCCTCATAAATGAAGGGTCTCAAACTCCTGATTTCTCATTTACTACTTATTTTTTTGTACTGTCACATTTGTCTAGTTTGAAAAAGTAATGAGTCTATTCTAAGAATGTATAAAATACACATATTTATACAAAAAATGTAGGGAGTAAATAGAAGAGAATAGCCACTTTATTGCCACAAATATCTACTATGGTGCACATTCAGTGACATTTCGATGCAGAAGCTCAACATCGAACATAAGAATCAATCATGAAATCAGAATTTTAAAAATAAAAACAGTCCAATAAATACTTAAAAACTATAATATGTACACCACCCACTCTGCAGACATATACATCAAGGAATTTACTTAGAGTTTAACAGTCTAATGTAGTGTGGAATAAAACTGTTACAGAACCTGGTTGTTCTGGTTCTGATGCTGCAGAACCTCCTCCCTGAAGTGGAACAGGAAGAACAGTTCATGTTGTGGGTGGGTGGGATCACTGAGGATCCTACTGAGACAACACTTGTCAGCAACGTGACGAAAGTAACGAACTAAACGTACTAACTAATATCCTGAACAAAGAGACATCCCCATGATCTTTTCTGACGTCCTCACCAACGTCTAAACTGATGTTCTTGTCTGAGGCCTTAGAGCCGACAGACCAGGTGGAGACGCAGGTGGTCTTTACGGCGCCCCGATAGAAGGTGGCGAGGGGGGGGGGGGGGGTTGTGCTCTCCTCATCCATTGCAGGAAGTGCAGCCAAAAAAACCCCCTACTT
Organism: Siphamia tubifer; assembly: GCA_020466265.1. Classification (NCBI taxonomy): domain Eukaryota; kingdom Metazoa; phylum Chordata; class Actinopteri; order Kurtiformes; family Apogonidae; genus Siphamia; species Siphamia tubifer. The sequence goes on along the minus strand of CM035785.1, from coordinate 6,133,606 downwards.
TAAATGACTTTTTAAAAGTAAAAAGTTGCCAGAAAAATAAGTACTCAAGTAAAGTACAGATACCTAAAAAATGTACTTAAGTACAGTGAAGGAAGTACTTGTACTTAGTTACTTCTACCTCTGGTTTGTACCATCTACAATAAAATATATATGAAGTACATCATCACATCTCTGGCATTTAATGACATTTGAAAAAACTGTGCCAAATATTTCTAATTTGGGCTTAAATTGTCAGTTCAAGACCAGGGTTCCTCTGAGTCATACGTTGTAGGTAATTAAGACTTAATTTTGAAGTGATGCCAAGGTAATATAACCAATGAATACGTCTGTGTTTTTGGATGTGTTCCCACTTTGTATAAGATACGATTGAATTCATTAACACCTGTGTAGATTCATATCAGAATGCTAACAATTAAAACCAGTTTTTCCTTTTAGTTTTTCCATCCCACTCTTTTTCTTTCTACCGATCTTATCGATGATCAGTGTAATTGGAATAAAACGGTGAAGTCTGTTTTACATTTGGTCCCTCTTGAAAAGAGTCTTTGTCCATTTGCTGACATGTTTCTGTGGACTTCAGGCAGATCAGATGCTGGATGTGGATGTGGGAGTTCTGCCCGTTTCACTTTTAGCCAGAACAGAAACAACAGAGCGGATTCCAGGTCCTCGGGGGATGTTTGCGGGATCCAGAAATCTCTTTAATTAAAAGTTGACAGGGCAGGAATGATCATGTGCTTTGGAGGCGTCAACACAGGGTTGGAGAGGAGCAGCTTGGAGCCTGGCTTTAAAGAAAACACAGCAGGAGAAGAAAAAGAAATATGGCGTTTCCAGTGAGCCAAGTCCAAATTGAAAATACATGCAGAAATTAAGCATGAGTTGAACCACTGAACCACTAATCCTATCAATACATTTAAATAATTCAGGTAAAATACAGTTATTCATCTCTTCAGAGTCATTAGATTTGAGCCATTTGGATGGAAACAGTCGTCTTCTCTAACATTGATTCCCAGTAAAACCCATGGAGTTGGATCAATGACAGTAAATGGAAACACTGGGTTCAGTTAATGATAGAGTTGGCAAAAAAAAAAAAACTCACTTTTCCTTCAGCTTTCTCTGCTTTTGATAGAAAAACTCTTAACTTTACTCTGAGCTTTTATGAAAATTGAGAAAATTAGTCAAATAAATGTACGAATAGACTCTAGTTCATGTTTCCTTTAAATAAATGAAGAACATTTGTTTTAATTTGGCAGCGAAAAAAAATCTGTATCAGATACAAATATCAGCTTAAAAATATCAGCAGCCTATATTGGTCACGAGCTAAGGCTGATGGCTAAGGCTATATATTTGCTAAAAAAAATAAACAAATATATATATATATCCATTATAATAAACATGGGTAAATGATAAATGATAAACTGAAGACAGAATATTGGTAAAATTCCACTTCATTTTCAGAATACATTGTAGTTTGTTGGTTGTTCACAATATATATGATAGATACATATTTTTAATGGATATATAATTTTATTTTGCTGAAAAATCAATTTCTCCTGTTTTGTTCTGTTTCTGATTCAACTTGAATATTTCATAATGACATAGTGACATATCATCCAGTCAATTTATCAGGCTGATATTTCATGTTTTTGTTATTTTTCTTGTAGTGGTATCAGCCTGTTGCATTGGCTAATATACTCTTTTTTTCATGGCCATGATTTACAGACAGATGATGTTCATGGCATCTCTGTGATCTTGGTCGTGATTGACCGATACTAATATCACTTTATCAGCGTTAGCCGATAAAAGAAACAGGCTGCTGATATTTCTAAACAGATATTTGGAGAGAATACAGGGTTTTTTTCTCTGTCAATTACAAATTATGACAGTTAATGTAATAAAAATTAAACCAAAAATCATTTGTTTTCGGTGTGAACAGCAGTATCTGCAGGAACTGTAAATGATGGCATGAAAAAAAACATACTGCACATCTGTCCATACGATGTAGTAATATTTATTATTTTAACTGTCACCATTTCTATTTTCTAATTGTAAGTAAAGAAAATTATCTGATATTTGTTATCATTTGACAGAGACAAAAAAAAAAAAATCAGTAAGGGCTCCAAATATCAGCTTACAATTATCGTCATTACAGTCATCGGCTCAGGCTAATGTTTAAAAAAAAAATTTTAAAAATCAATATCAGCCCCAAAAAATCCATATCATTCTATCCTTAATAAAACTCCTAGAATAAAATCTATAACAAAGTGTTAACAGTAGTAGTAGTTGTTATACATTATAAGTTTAACATCATAAGTAATCATCATCATCATCATCATCATCATCATCATCATCATCATCATCATCATCATCATCATCATCATCATCATTGATAAAACATATATGTCCATAACGTCAGGAGTTCATCCTATTGTCCTACAGGCAGGTTCACAACTCGTGACTGAAATGGGAGGGATCTGTGAAAATGGAGAAGGTGAGGGTGTGTTTGGGGGGTGGGGGTGGGGGGTGTTAAAAAAGGGGAAACTTGCGGGAAGGAAGGGGGAAGGAGGTGGTGGTGGTTTGGGGGCGGGAGGAAGTACGAGTGACGGGAAAGACAGGCTGGTACCGAAGGATGACCGAGGACAGAATGAACCGCAAAAGGACAGTTACCTCACACACACACACACACACACACACACACACACACACACACACACACACACACACACACACACTGATGCTCTCCAAGAACCAGATGTTCCTGGAAATAAGCCAACACTACACCCCGCCCTTCCAACCACTGGGCCTTTCAGGAAAGTCACAATAAACGCATCCAATCTTTATTATTATTATTATTATTATTATTATTATTATTATTATTATTATTATTATTATTATTATTATTATTATTATTATTATTATTATTATTATTATTATTATTATAGTATCTACACTGTAGATTTTGCAGTGTTAATTTGGAGACAATGGGACCAAATACACTCTAGAAGAAGTTAAATAAACTCTCTAAGTGTTGATTTAACACTGCAAAATTTACTGTGTAGGAGTGTATGTTAGTTAGTGTATGTTTCAGTACCACAGAGATGGAATTCAACAAGATACATAAATATACTGTATGTACAACATAAATATATATTTATACACAGATACGGATATATACACATAGATGGATATAGATATAGATATAGATATAGATAGAGATATAGATATAGATAGAGATAGAGATAGAGATAGAGATAGAGATAGAGATAGAGATATCGATCCAAAATGTGCCGACAGAACCAGTGAAAATGATCTTTATAAATTATTTCTTATATCTGACTGAAAACTTCCTCCTTCTGTGATTCTGTCTGATTTTAAGTGTGATGAGAATTTGGACTAGAAATGACAAAAATACAATTGGTCAAATTTAGATTTTTTCCAGTATTTTGTGGAGGTTTGGACTTGGCCTGGGTTTAGTCAGGATAAGATTCACCTCAATACCACTAATACTTCCATCTGTCTTTTTACTTTTTTTTTTTTTTGGGGGGGGGGGGGTGTCATTTTTGGCTGTTTGTTTGTTTGTCAGAAACAAAAACTTTTGGACCAATTTCAATGAAATGTTCAGGAAAGGTGCGAAGTGTTCCAGAATAGATACCATTAAAGTGTGGTGAATGCAGGTCAAAGGTCAAAGTTGTGTTTTCAGAATGACAAGAGAGTAGGATAAAACAGATAAAAGTTTTGTGAGGGGTTTGTTGTGCGTGGAACCACTTCTTTTGTATAGAATTGATGAAATTGTAAACAAATTGAATGATGTAGATGAACAACTAAAACTAAAAAGAAGTAATGACACATATCGACCGATATTAAGAGTTTTTTTTATATCAGTATCAACCTGTTGCATTGACCCTTTTTTCTGTCATAATTTACTGACAGGTGAAGTTCGCTGCACATCTGTGTTCGTGATGATAATCGACTGATATGGACTTTTTTGGGACTGACACTAATTTTTGTATTAACAGCTAATAATACAGGCCACTGATATTTTGAAGCAGATATTTGGAACCAATACAGATGTTTTTCTCTCTGTCAAATATCAGATATCTTTTTTTTTACTTACTTAGAAAATGCAAATAGTAATAAAAATAATAAACTTTATTGTCATTAGTAATAGTACAATGAAATGAAGTGCAAAACCAACAGTGAAGTTAAAAAATAAATAAATAAATAAGTCACACACACACACACACACACACGCACACACACACACACACACACACACACACACACACACACACACACACACATCTATTTAAAAACATGATTAAAAACAATAAAAACAATTGTATTTATTTATTTTAATCGGCATCGGCCTCAAGTCCCTTTCGGTCAATCAGTAGTCAGTAGTAAATGTGACTGTTGATGTAATATAGAAAACGTGTGTGAAATTCTGCTATGATGCAAACAACCAAATGAGTCAGTGTTGGTGACTTCTGTGTGTTCCAGCGGCATTGTGGGATACGCCCGTCACCTCCTAATGGTCAGCGCCCTGTGTCCATTTCTGCCTCCGTTACTGAAAAGTCCAGTCTGTTACACAACATCAGTCTGCAAGAGTCCAAACCCATGGGAAAAAAAAAAACAAAAAAGCAAGACAGCTTTTTTCTAGACAACAATAGAAATATGTCACAATTTCCTGTGACTTCCCTTTAACGAAGGCGACAAAAATCCAGTGACAGATCATCTGAAGGTGTCAGAGCAGGTTTATTAATATCCTGTTTTTTCAGAGGAAACTCTTGTTTATGCAGGTGGACCAACATGTCTGAGACTCAAACACAACATTTATTTACGATAATTCACAGTTTCACAGGATGTCATCACTTCTGGATAAAAACATGAAACTGAGGAAGAAATGGAAAAGATGAGGAAAAACATCACAGATGAAGAACTGACGCACCATCATCATCATCATCATCATCATCATCAAAAAAGAAAAACAAATCATCATCATCATCATCATCATCATCATCATCATCATCATCATCATCATCATCATCATCATCATCATCATCATGATAATGGATTCATCTGTGTTCATGTTTCAGGCCTAATGTAGATAATGTATCGTGTTGAATTCTATTCTATTCTATTCTATTCTATTCTATTCTATTCTATTCTATTCTATTCTATTCTATTCTATCCTATTCTATTCTATTCTATTCTATTCTATTCTATTCTATTCTGACCAGAATAAGTGAATATTTCTTCCAGTTCAGAGTCGACCCCAGACTTTCGCGAGGTTGTTTATATTGGATTTGATTTCATTTGTTCCCTACAGTACGTCTCCTCTTCCTCATCCCTCCTTTTCACTCTTCTCTTCTTTTTTTGTCTTCTCCTCCCCTCTCTTTCCTCCTGCTCTAAATCTTCTTTTTCCTCATCCCTTCTTTTCTCTCTTCTCCATCTTGTCCCTCCCCTCCCTCCCAGGTGGGACCCAGTGATTTACACTAATTATGCTAATTAAACTGTGACTCCTGACAACACACACATATATTTTCTCAGCAGTGTGTCACATAAATCCTCTCTCTGTGTCAGTCAGGTTTCTGCCAGCTCTACATGTTGGACTTTCACCAACAATAATGGATCATTTCTTCCTCTCGCTACGAGTCTGGATCTAATTTTCATATTTACACGTTAATAAATGACCTTCCAATGGGACATGAAATCTGCCTGCATAGACTCTTTCTCTCTACAGTTTCTCCTCCAATTTTGTGAATTTTAAACACTGTCCTGATGTTTAATCTTATCTTAAGTGTTAAGTTTGTCGGGTAATAAAGAGTTCATCCTCTGGAGAGAAGAAATTTCATCATTGAAGTCATTTCATCCCATAAATTTCAACAGTTTAGGATGATAACACTGCAGAGAAAAACCAGGCTTAAGACACACTAAAGTTACAGGTCGAAAAGAATTCAGTTTATATGCTGAATAAATTAAAGTGGATAGCAGACCAGGACAGAATTAAAGCAGCAAGGGTGGATATAAGGGGGGGGGGGATACACCCACTGTTGAATTCTGTCATCTCAGTCTAAAATCACAAGATGATGTGATATTTACGCTCATGTGAAGATAAGAAAAAATAAGAAACAGACATAAAAATGATAAGAAATGTTAATGTCATGACAAATTGAAGCGACATTTCAGCCTACCTTGATGGTTTTAAGAAGACAGTTGGATTGGATCAGATTTTTGAAGCTTCCTTATATAGAACCAGCGTTCAAAATAAATCTTTGTCAAACTATTGGCGGCCATCTTTGATGATGACCCATACATTTATATTGAGCCAAGATCAACAACTGTCCAAGGTTCTCATGTGGCCCCATAAGAACATCCATTGCCCACTCCTGCTCTAAACTCACAGCACAAAAGCTATTTTTTTTCTCTTTACTATATTTTCTAGACAATAGAGCATGCCTGAATATTTGACATGCTTACTAAATTTTAAAAGAAGAAATAATTTCACATATATAAGCCACAGATGCCATTGGTGTAAGATGATATATTTACAGACAGATTCTGTCAATATTTATTTTTATACTTTAAATGATTGTTTCAAAACGGCACCTGTAAAATGACAGTAAATGATGGCTTTATTCTAATGACAGACCGATCTATCAGCCAGCCAATATATCAGGGCAATGTTTACTTTTTTTTCTTCATTGGCTGATACACAATTTTTTTCCCTGCATTGATTTACTGACCAGTGAAGTTCACCTGTTCTTGGAGATACTGCTGTAATATTTATGAGGTTGTCAAGTGTCAAAATGTTTGTTTTCTACTTGTAAGTAAATAAGTTTTTCTGACATTTCTTATCATTTGACAAAAAAATAAATAAATCACTGTAGGCTCATGCTGATATCGAAATGTTCTTGCATTGACAGATCCATTGTTTACAACTTAAAAGCTGCATCATATAAATTTCTTCATATACTTTCCATGATGAGATTGTGTATTTGACATTACGTGCATTTAAAAATAGTGCCTTCTTCTTCCATCTCACTCACTCACTCACTCACTCACTCACTCACTCACTCACTCACTCACTCACTCACTCACTCACTCACTCACTCACTCACTCACTCACTCATTTTCTGAACCTTTATCCTCAGAAGGGTCATGGGGGTCACTGGGGGTCACTGGGAGCCTACAACAGGTGAAGGTGGGGTACACCCTGTATGAGTCACCAGTTCATCACATCACATCTTATACAGACAAACAATAACTCACATTCACACCTATGGGCAACTTAGGGGCGGCTGTGGCTCAGTTGGTAGAGCGGGTTGTCCAATGACTGAAAGGTCGGCGTCCCGGCTCTGGCTGTCCACATGTCAAAATATCCTTGGGGAGGACACTGAACCCTGAATTAGGCTCCCAGTAGGTCTGGCAGAACCTTGCATGACAGCAGCTGCCTACTGGTGTATGAATGGGTGAATGTGAGGCTAATCTAAAGCACTTTTAGCACCATGAAGATGGAAAATCATTATATTGGTTCAGTCCTTTTACGATTTATATAAATTAACCAATGAACCTATCAGTACATGCCTTTTGGATGATGGAGGAAGCTGGAGAACCCAGAGAAAATCAGGCAAACTCCACACAGAAAGGTCTGGTTTTGGAACCAACCCAGGCACTTTCTTGCTGTGAGGCATGAGTGCTAACCACTGCACCTCCATCCCGTCCTCTTCTTCTGTCTTTTTTTTTTTCACTTCCTGCTACAGCACCCCCCAGAGGGTCATTCGTCCAGAAAAATCCATACATTGGCCGCCTTGTTGTACAGGCTGCATAGTTCAAAGCCTGTACAACAAAGGAAAAAATAGCAGCTGATAGTGCAGAAAATATATTCCATTAAAAAGTGGAAGTTTCCAGAAATTGTCTTGGTGGCAGCAGCAGCAGTTCCAGTGAGTGAACCTGATTTGGACGCTGGCCCACAGTGAAAGAGCCACTGGGGTCACTGATCCTCCAACTGTTTCCCCTCACTCTGCTGCTGCTGTGGATAAATGACAGTCATTAGCTCCATGTCAGAGCCCACAGTAGGGGGAGACTGGTCCAACGACGCTCCCCCGCATCGCATTCCTCACCCGGGGGCCGTTTGTCATCGGCGCCCCTGTGACCGATCTCTGGACACCCGTTTATTCTCCACCATCAGCCTGTAAATCTGTTTCAGTTCAGCCAATGTCGGAGGCTTTTAGAGCCTGAAAAAAACTCATGTAGAGGAACTTCTGTCTGAGGTTAAACTGAAGACGCTGGTGCTGTAAGTACGGAAATAACAAAAAAAGTACGATCATAGGATGAACTGAGCTAAACAAATACAAAATGTTTATATGTTCAACTTGAATGGTCCAAAAATGTGACTTAAGTACTTTCAGCACAGGGGTTTACAGTTTCTACAAAGGACTCTCTTCAACTGAATTCAAACAAAGGCTTCTGTAACTCTGTAGCAAAAACAATGTTCTGGCTGGTGTCATCAAACAAAGAGCAGATCAGTCCTTAAGGACACTTTCCTCCCTGACAAAGTTGAAGCATTAAGTCTGGCATCTCCAAACTATTCCACAAAGGGCCGGTGTGGCTGCAGGTTTTTTTTTTCCATCGAACCAAGGGAACAGTTTGACTCTGAAGACTGAGAAAAGTTGATTCATTGAATCAAGTGTAGTGTGTGCTGCTGCTGGGTTGGAACAAAAACCCACAGCCACACTGGCCCTTTGTGGAATAGTTTAGACATGCCTGTATTAAATAGTGCTGCTGCGATTAGTTGACATAATCAACTAGACCAAACTAGGGGTACATCTACAAACACCGTCAATCCATAACCACAGCTACGATGTCATGATGTGAAGAACCCCAGGTCCACTTCTTTTTACATCTCACAGCTCAGTTGAGTCATGCTTGTTGAGAAAAATCAACAGATCAACATGATCATGTCTAATAACACTGGGTTGCACTTAAACAATCTCCCCTACTTTGCTAAAAACTGATGCTACACTGGCTGCTGTTATACTCAGTTATGTTTTTACAGAGATGACAGCAGTGGGAGGTCTGACTGTCCCCTCCACTGTTGGACTGTGTTGTCTTTGAGGGGAAATTGCTGACGCTGTCTGTACTTCATGACTTCATCACTGGTCGTCTATCTTGAAGATCTTGTTGCTGTTTTCACTTTGAAGGTTTTTCCAAATAATGCTTCACTTTTTTAGTTTTTTCTTCTTCCAGGAAGGCATCGTCTGAAAATGAAAAGATTACAATTAATTATTGGTCAGGTGTGCAATTAGTTTAAAAGTATTTTGTTTTGCTTTATTTTCTATATAGATTTAAATCTACTTACACCATATTCAGCTCAACACACCTTTTTGTGTATCGTGGATCTGTACGGTCCACAATGCCTGCTTCAGGGTCTGTCAGCACATCTGTCCCCCTTTCACATCCCTGAATTGACTCTACCTGACTGTCTGCATGACACTAACCAGTGCTTGAAGTGGGTCGGAATGCACCTGAACTGCGTTTTGGTACTTCTTTATTTTAATGCGTTCCTACACATATAGTGCGCGGCGCATTATTATAATGATGAGAGAAACAGCTCAGATAGAACGTGGGTTTGACCTGGACTGGACTGAGGACACGGTGCTCATTCAATAGAATATTCCATTGTTGGGATTGCCTGTCATTCACATGAGGATGTGTACATGCTGGACAGGCCTGTGCGGGACAGGACTTCTGCGTTGGTCACTTTGTCTTGGAAGGTGATGTTGAGGAGGTGCCGCAGGTTTCTCAGATGGAATGAGTTGAGCCTCTTCTCCTGTCGTGTGCATGTGGTCCATGTCTCACTCCCATAGAGCAGTGTACTGAGGACATGTTTGACCTCACTGTCAATTCTGGGTTTGACTACACTCATGTTGTGTACACGGCGAGTGTCGTAGAGGTCTTCCTGATCCTCTTATCGAGCTCTGTATTGAGTGACAGGTTGTCAGTGATGGTGGACCAGAGGTACGTGAACTCATGAAGGACGTTAATGGTGATGACTGGTGGGGAAGAGGTATGTTGGCCAAGGACGTTTGTCTTCTTCAGGCTGATGGTTAGCCCAAACTCTTTGCAGGCCTGAGACAAGCAGTCCATCAGTGATTGCAGCTCAGCTCGATGGTGGGTCACCACCGCAGCATCATCAGCGAACAGTGTGTCTCTGATGATCATTTCGTCTTGGCTTTTAGACGGACGAGGTTGAACAACTTACAATCTGATCTGGTGCAGAGGTAGACTCCCTCTTGGGATGTGCCAAAGGTATGCCTTAGAATGAGGGCAAAGAAGATCCCAAAGAGGGTAGGAGGAAACACACAGCCTTGCTTGACTCCACTGCGTATATCAAAGGCCTCGGAGAGGTTTCCATCACACTGGATCGTCCCTTTCATGTTGGAGTGGACAGACTCAATCCAGGTAAGCACTGTAGCACTGCCCTCCCTGGCTTATAATAGAGAGTTCTAATAAAGGATGTCTGCTCAGCTTTCAGGGAGGACCGATGATGGTCACACACATGCACTAAATATTAAAATATTTGGCTGCAAGACTAAAAAATGCATTGATCTCAAACAATGTTGACACCCTTTCTGTGGTGTTAAACAATGAGAACAAATGCAGACAAAAAAACCAAACTCCACTGCGTATATCAAAGGCCTCGGAGAGGTTTCCATCGAACTGGATCGTCCCTTTCATGTTGGAGTGGACAGACTCAATCCAGCTAAGTAGTTTGGGTGGGCAGACAATCTTCTCTAGAGCCTTGAAGAGGCCGTCTGCTGACAAGGTCAAAGGTCTTGGTGAGATCGATGAATGCTATGTACAGGTTCTGTTCTCTGTTCTTCTGCAGTTGTCGGAGTGAGAAGATCATATCGACTGTGGATCTTCCAGCTGTGACTCTGGGTAGATGCCAACTTCTGCAGACGGGCCAAGAGGACCCATGCATAGGCTTTTCCCACAGTATATATGAGACCTACTGTGGGCAATATATGAAGTTCAATCGATATGTTGTTTATTTAGATTTGTTGTTGTTTAGAGCTCTGTGGAAAAAAAAAAACTAGGCACAGAAGTGTCAGTGCAAGTGCAGCAATAACTGTATTACATATAAATAATTAATTTAGCCCCTCTGGCTCGACTGGTGCCTCATTTGCTGTAGACGTTTTAATTTAATCTTGTCTGATCTAATTTGAGTAGATTAAATTAGACTTTATTAATCCCACAATGAGGGAAATTCAACAGTTAAGGCTGCAACAGAATAAAACGCAAGAAAAAGTGTGCGCGCATAAAGAGTGAGAAGTATTGTATAATTAATATATGTAAAACGGAAAAAATCAATTTTGGGAATGAAGGTCAAGTAGGGGTGAGGATCATATGATGAGGAAATAATCAGGGGAAAACATAACAGACAAGAGCAGTGTTTTTTAACTTTGGAGTTGCCTGGAATTTCTAGATATTGATAACAAAAAAAATACATTTTCAGGATCAATACACATTTCATTATAATAAAACACTACACTCACTCCTTTCTTAAAAAAACTCGAGTTTGAAAAATCAAATGCAGGATCATATGCAGAGCATATCTAGATTGACCCGATCATATGACCGTGTGCGTTCTACACTTTAACCTGTCCAGACACAGTCAATCATAAAGCCAGAGTAAACAGAATGGACAGTTTCCTTCGCCCGTCTGACCCTAATATGACATCTGTAAGAGACACTGACAAGATAACACCAAAAAGGTGCATAATGTACCTTATATGACCGAAATGTTATCTAAAATCAACCTTCATTTGTAACATAGCACAGGATGGATGTAAAAAAAAAGCAGACTTTCCAAAAAGTATCCACAAAATTATCAATAGACTATTTAGCTGAAGTGTCTTAGTTTGCAGATGTTGGTCCGGACATCCTGCTTCTGTCCAAACCTATATGACATCATTTCATACATGACTGAACATAGGAACAGTTTCCGGTGGGCAAGGTTTTTTGTTTTTTTAATGGGTTCAAACTGCATGAAAAGTCAAACATTGACACAGAATGTGAGTTTTTATTTTCCTTAGATTAACCCTTTGTTTGCTGCTGGTACACTGTGTGTGTGTGTGTGTGTGTGTGTGTGTGTGTGTGTGTGAAGGGTGGGGGGGGTCACAGAGTGTTTATTTTTTTTGTTGGCTTGTGTTCAGTTGGCTACAAACCAACCTGAGCCCAGTCTTGGACGTGGTACAGGTGATTAGGTGTAAGAACAGGCCCCGCCCCTCTGGTCTGTTGGATGCATCCCAGCGTACATGTCCGAACACATGAGAGGCACATGTCCACCGCAATAGTGCAACTGTAGGAAACTGAGGGTTCATCTGAGGATCGCAGCACACACAAACCAACAGTCACATTTTGCATCACAGTTTAAACCATTTCATTTTTCAGATGAACTTTTTTTTTTTGACCAGGTGGAAAATGAGCCTGTGTTCAGACATGTATGAAACTGTTTAATAAATGTAGGTTTGGACCGAAGCACGATGTGTAGACTCACGTATGCAAACAAAAGCATTTTGTGAAAATATACTAATGTAAATACTTTTTGCAGAGTCGACAATTTTTAAATTTTTTATAAATAAACCCTGTTTTGTTACGTGACCAAAATCAATTTAACTCTGTGATGCATGAATTATGAGAACCTTTGCCAAGATTTTTTAAATTTCTCTTTAGGGCTGAAAAATACAGTGTGATTTAAATATTTTTAATGAACCAGTTTTTTTATGGAGTTATAAAAATACGCACTCAGCTGGACAACATGTGTTTTAGCTTTAAAGCCAAGATGCGTGTTTATAATATATAATATATAATATTTAAAATGTGTAAATGAAAATATCAGAACACTATGAAATAAAACAATTTAATGCAGTTTTTGTTTTAAGAAGAGACTGTTAATTACAGTCTAATAACAAACAAATGATTTACACATAAACATGTTAGTGCAGATCAGGTTTTAAGAACAGACCAGTTACAGTAATGATATGAACTGACTGACGTCTCTTCCATCTGTTCAGGATTTTGGAGACAAGCGTTGTCACAGTAGGATCCTCAGTGATCCCACCCACCCACAACATGAACTGTTCTTCCTGCTCACATCGGGGAGAAGGTTCTGCAGCATCAGAACCAGAACAACCAGGTTCTGTAACACTCTCCATAAGACTGTTAAACTCAAAGTAAATTCCTTGATGTATATGTCTGCAGAGGGGGTGGATATAGATGTGTATTTAAGTGTGTGTGGTGGTAGAGAGATGTACATATTATAGTTTTAGTGTAGTTTTTAAGTATTTATTGGACTGTTTTTATTTTTTATTGGATTGTTTTTATTTTTAATTCCGGTTTTATGATTGATTCTCATGTCCGGTGGTGAGCCTCTGCATCAAAATTTCACTGAATGTGCACTATGGTGGATATTAATAATATTAATAAAATGGCTATTCTATTCTATTCTATTCTATTCTATTCTATTCTATTCTATTCTATTCTATTCTATTCTATTCTATTCTATTTTATTCTATTCTATTCTATTCTATTCTATTCTATTCTGTTCTATTCTATTCTATTCTATTCTGTTCTGTTCTATTCTATTCTATTCTATTCTATTCTATTCTATTCTATTCTATTCTATATAGAACTAAAACATCAAAACCCATGAATATACAGACACATTGTAGAATATCTGTCCATCTGTGCATCAAAGGGTTAAAAAAGTCTCTGTTTTGAATGTCTGGGGTCGCCAGAAAATTGTGATATTAAAATGAGGTCATGAGCCAAATAAAAATATAGGAAATAAAATAAAATAAAATAAAATATAGGAAATCACTGATATAGAGCAAATAAATCCCATCCAGTCCAGTATTTCAGGGTTTGGAGACATTAGATCCACTGAAACGACTCATCTGTGGAAAAAAATGGAAAGATCTTTAAACGCTGGACGAGGAGCATCTCTGTGGTCTGGGTGTATGTTGTGAAACTGGACCAAAGTTGACATGACAATGAGATTATTCAGAAAATGCCAGCTCTTGTTGAGTGGGGGGGGGGGGGTGCCAGCGCTGAGTGTCCACTGCCCAGATGCTGACAAAAAAAAAAAAAGAGACAGAAATATTCACAACACTGTAATTACCCTGGAGTGTCTGAGCCAAACACTGCAGCAGCACACATTCCAGATCAACGTTTATTATATGAGGTGAATTCACTGAACATACTGGTTTTTACATGAACATAAAAAAGCCTTAAACGCAGCACCGGGTCAATGCACTTTTCACAGCTAATTAATTTTTCCAATGACAAACCAATAAAATAACACGAGTCACAACACAATGACAAACCTCTGTTTGTTTCCTCTTTCACATTGTCTTTTTTATTCATGGCATCATGTTTCATAACCACATGTTTATTGTTGTAGCCATAGCAACGGAGGTCCCTTAACCTTAAAGTGTTTGTTGTAAACCCAACTGTGACCGTCTGCTAAATCTAAGTTGTTTTTGTAACTGAACTTAACCAAATCTTTCCATAACATGGTCACAACATAAACAATAACATTTAAAACAAGTCTAATTGTTTTGCAATACTTTATGTCAGGTCCTGAATGACACTTTCTTCTATGTTTAACCTTTCCTAAGGTTTATTCTAATATTATCTTTTGTATTTTAAATCAGACCCAATGCTCTCTCTCTCTCTCTCTCTTTATATATATATATATATATATATATATATATATATATATATATATATATATATATATATATATATATATATATATATATATATATATATATATTAGCCCACACAATGGTTTCACTACTTGTCCAGAGTGGTGGTGTAGGGGTCAGGGAATGTCATCCCATCAGCTAGAGTCAACTTTTTAAAAGAACATTTACACTCTTGGAAAGTGAGTGTATATCATATATACATACTCATATATCCACTTAAATGTTTCAGCTAAATACTTCATTAAAACATGCTTATCTGTATCGACAAGCAAGTGCTTTCGAGATGTTTTGCCTCCTGTTAAGCCACGCCCCCAAAAATATGTCACATTGTTAAGCAGGGAACGGTCCTATAGAGATGATAAATGATAAATGTTTTGTTAAATATACTATTTTGTGACATTTTTCCTCGTAACGGTGCTATCATGGCCATATTTTATTCACCTGTTGGAGGACTGGTTGCAATCTGATTTGTTTAATAGAATAGAATAGAATAGAATAGAATAGAATAGAATAGAATAGAATAGAATAGAATTATAAATTTGCAGCCCTCTAAAACAAAGGTTTTCATGGACCACCACCAGTTGTAAAAATGAGCATCGGCCCTCGAAAAGTGAATGAACTCAAACGTACTTTCTGAATCATGGCTCAATGAGGGGGGAAAAAAAAAGTCTAACACACAAATTGGAAACATACGTCTTTAATAACAGCTCTGTTAAACAAGGAGGAAATGCACTGGAACATTGGACAGTAAACAAAAGGAGTGCACAGGGACCCAAAGGGAAACCATAAACAGTGTTAAGAGGAGACAACGGTGGAATCTCAAGGGTTTTCTGGATTTTGACACGAGTGGAGGACAAAGACAATAAAAGACTCAAACACCAGTGGTTTATATTCTGACCAAGATAAGTATTTTTACTTCTTAAATGTCCATTTTTGTTGTCATGTTTCATTTATATGTTGAAATTATTGAAGACATTTGCCAATAAATTGTTACAGTGTTTGTATGAAAAGGTTTGATGGGGTAGAATTAGATCAGTTTACTATTTTTCAGGGTTAAGACTTTGCAGTTTAATGTTACCATTTATTTTGTTTTATATTTGCGTTTCTGGTTTGTCATGACATGATAGGCCTACACATAAAACAAAATAAAAATAAATAATAATAATAATAATAATAATAATAATAATAATAATAATAATAATAATAATAATGTAATTAAATCAGATAAAATATCAACATTGTTGCAGAAAACAGCAAAATCAGAGCGTAATATTCAAAATAAAATGGTGATAAATAATTTGAGACAGATTAAATAAAGAGGAAAATTCATTTGAAAACTGCCATAAAAGTAGCACTGGGTCTTAGTGGGTTAATGTAAAAAAACTAAAATGAAACAAAGGGACAGAAAAAGCTTCATAATGGTTAGAGCTCTGTCAGTGAAATGTATACACTAGACAAAATTAATGATCATTATTTTAGTCTATTGTATTTTATTTTAATTGAAGGTGGTTTTGGTTTGACTCGTATTTCTCTAACCAGAGACACCAGTATAAATAATATAAATCTACAAAAAAGGACATTTTCACTCCTCCATATTTGAGAGTCTGTACATTTTCACTTTTACCTGAGCCTTTTTTTTTTAACACAAGTACGTGTGAGTGGATGTTTGCACCTCTGATCACAGTCATCTTCTCCTCTACAGTTTCCAGCCAATGTTTAAATGAAAATGACATGTCTATATGAAAGGAACAAACTTTGGTTTCACACTAAAACTAACTGTCATTGTCATCTTAATCTTTGTGTAAATCATCAGTAGGTTCAGGTCGGCGACCGCCGCTGCGGGGATTCGACCCGCGGCGCCAACAGCTGCGTTGGTGAAGTGATGTTTTGATGAAGCAGTGAAAGAGAGACAGAGGGAGAGAGAGAGAGTGACGAGGGAGGACAGGGGGACAGATGGAGACAGCTGGGAAAACCTCCCCTCCGAGCTCCAACGAGGAGCTGACGGCTGGGCTGGCCACAAATCACCAACTATTTACAACTCCTCCAAAACAAACCAGAAAAGAACTTCCCCGAAGTCCAAGTGCAGGACAAACCTCTTCTTAAGTGTCCGCAGCAGGAAAACAAAAGCCTGTGTTTACGCCGCAGACAAACACAGACGGACGCGGTCTCATCGTTAAACAAAGACTTAAAGATGGAGACGAACGAGGCCGTGGGACTGATGAGGAGGTGACGCTGGAAACGGTCTTCGGCCTCCGAAAACCAAACTAAAACCAAACAACCTTTGACCTCGCCCCACCAATTTAGAATGACGTTCAGTCCTTCTGCTCCGAACAGTCCGGTAAAACAAAGCAGGTTTCATTTTAGGTGTAAAGTGACTCTTAACACAAGAGTCATCAGGGTTCTGGGGTTTTCATTGTCACTGTGCACCTTTTATTTAAGCAACAGGAGTGACGCTATAAGAACGTACGTGTCATATTTGAAGGGTTGTTTTATTCAGTACACTGACATAAGTCATTTTTATGGTGAAATTCACACTTCTCTATCTGCACAAAATGTTAATTAAAAATTTGCTTCAAACACTGAGGTATGGACTGAACCATGGGACAGACAGACAGACAGGATGTGAATACATGTCCAGAAGTTGATTGTTGGCATGATGACGTAAATGTCAATGTCTCATGTCATCTTCTGAACCCACTTTATCCTCACTAGGGTCACAGGGGTCACTGGGGGCCTATCCCAGGTACAGTGGGTGAAGGCGGGGTCCACCCTGTATGAGTCTCCAGTTCATCTCAGGGCTGAACTTAAATAGACAAACATTCACTTTCACATTCACACCTATGGATAATTTAGATTAAAGGTGTCATTCCAGTGAAAACCACATTTCCACGGAATCTGATGGGTCACCCCGACTTACTGACACTTTCTGCCTTTGACAGTGGTTCATCACCTCCACTGGCTGCATACTGCATTCACAGAAAACAACAAGAGGAACCAGGGACCCACAAAAAGCCGGTCCATCTGACATCAGAGGGACTTTAGCGTCACCCACGTGGGGTTAAACCCGTCCCCGGCACGGAATCTGAAGTAGCATTAGCATTAGCATTAGTGTCGACAAGAGAAGACGGCATCACAGTAGCTGCTGCACAAACTGGAAAAAAATGGCAGATCAAATGGGTTCATGTGCTCTATGGAAATAAAGCTTTGTTTTTTTCCCTTCACATTTTCAGAACAAGCAACGGCACGAAACCGAGCTGGATGATACTTGGGTAAAGGTAAATACATACACAGGGAGGGGGGAGTGTTCCTTCACGCATTCTGAGCCAATCAGAGACGCCTCGTGAATACCTCATAGACGTGTATGAGGAAGTACTAGTGAACTCTGTTGTTCGACCTCAAGTAATTTTTTTACCATAAAAAAAACAGCTGAAAAAAAAAACCAATGCAGACGTTGTTTTAAATGGAACCAACACACAATGTATTCAATAACAATAGAGAACACAGTAATATTAATTAAATAATGATGGAATTACACCTTTAACACAAACCCTCTCTTAAACCCCTGCACATAAAAAGGAATAGGGTAAAGTGTTTAGTACCCACAATGCATTGCAGCAGACTGGCAATAATCATCACTATGTAGAGTTGAATTTCACACTGAATCTGTGCAGAACTTTACATTGATGAGCTGTTTTACTTTATCTCTTTAACCATCAGTGCATGTGTTTGGATGGTGGGAGGAAACTGGAGTACCTGGAGAAAACCCACACAGACACAGAGAAAACATGCAAACTCCACACAGAAAGGTCTGGTGTTGGAACTCAGTGCAAACCACTGTGTCACTGTGTCATACGTAAATGTCAATGTGATGAAGTAAGTCAATGAAAATAAACTTTTAATGTTTGAAGCCACACAACCTGCTCTCTGGCATCTCATTCATCCCAGAGGCCACACCCACTTTCATTAACACCTTTACCATCTTTTTTTTTTTTTTTTTGGGGGGGGTATCTGTCTCACCTTCTGAAGTGAACAGAGAAGCTTCTCTTCCAATGTCTTGGCCAACACTCACCGTTTGTCTGTTTTTCTTCTTCTTTTCCACCAAAGGAAGATGCTGCAAGCGGCCAAACACTTTCCCAACAAATAACGGCCAACCGCCATCATAGACAAACCAGACACATATTTATATCTGCAACAGGACAGAGAAATTAGATGAAATAAAAGGCTACAGCAGCGTGAAGACTGAACAGTAAGGAGGTGTTGTTGTGTTGAGCTGCAGGCAGATGGGCCCAGAGATTAGATCTGACCTCAGATCAGCGCCGCCGCTGTTATTTAAGCTGCGGTGGGCCATGGCTGCACGCTGGTGTAACAGCCAGACCTGAGGTGGGAGGGGTGGGGAGGGGAGGTGGGGGGCAACTGTAGGAGCTGATAGGAGTTAAGAACGATGGGAACCACAGCCACAGCCGAGAGGATGGCCACAGGAAGCATGTGGGCCCTGCAGGAGCTCAACAACAGCAACACACTTCCTCTTTTCAATGGACACACACACACACACACACACACACACACACTCACACACAGAACAGGGGTTGACTCTACACCATCTTACATAACCACTGACAACAGCGTTCCATGGCATAACAAACACAGATGCCACAAGGCCTCGTCCTCTTCAGAAACATTTATGGCCATAATCTGAATTCAAACATATGATGAAGTATGTGAATGAATCTGTCCACGTTTGTCCCATAATGCACTGGGTGACTGTGTTGGATGACAGTTAACAGGTGAACACACTTCTATTCAATTCAGTTTTATTTATAGAGTCACAACAAAGGTCATCTCACAGGTCTTTACAGAGTTGATTGGAGAAACAAACAATCACAGATATAGATAAAGTCCCAAGTACCCCCCCCCCCCCCCCCCCCTTCCTTAGACCCTCCTTCTCAGCGAGAAAAAACTACAAAACCCAGTGGGAGAGACGAAACATTGGGGAGAACCACAGTGAAGGAGAGATCCACTCCCATGGACGGACAGACTATAGACGATCGTCCATTTTGTAGACGGACTGGGGGGGTGGAGGGGGGGTGGGGTGGAGGGGGAGTCCATCCATCAGACAGGTGAGGTGAGGGTGAGGGAGGAGGTCTGGGGTCACAGGTCACAGGTCAGCACAAGACACAAGTGAGTCACTGCAGAGATCAGAGATAGAGGTAAAACAGCATTTTTCACCAAATGGGTCTTATCTGATGTCCATTAAAGTATACGTGTATTTACACCACTTCCAGGATTATTGCATCATCAGGTTTTACACATTTTACACCAGTCCATGCTTTTGGTCACAGGTGGATGTTTGGGTCTTTATGTGTTAACATTTAGTTTTGATATCAAGATTTCAAAAAGCTGTTTGATTCAATGATGTTGCTTGTCACAATATTGGTGCTTAAAGTGTTAATAAAACAGTTGTGCGTCTGTCAGCACCACAGACAGACAGACAGACAGACAGAGAGACAGACAGAATGATGGACAGGCATAGACAGTGTGTCATGGTAAACACACACAGATCATCTTATTCTTTGTTTAGTCTCAGACATTTGACAAGTGGTAATGCAGCAGGTGCACATTCGACACACACACACACACACACACACACACACACACACACACACACACACACACACACAACTGGAATGCTGTCCTTTAAAACAGGGAATGCAGCAGCAGCAGAATGTAGAGGCGACCCAGTTTTTAACCATAAACAAATTCCTCACAGACTTGTATGACTACGTACACCGACCACCAGGGATGGGACTGTACATGCAGGACAGATGCATGATGGGATGTCATGATATACTATGATAGAAAGCTGAAAATACACATTTCCTGGACAGTAATATCTTCTATTGGAACCAATTATAAACAGACGAACCAGGTGCTGAGATGATCTGACAGACATGAATGAAGATGCTACATATGTCTATTCATTTAATTTTTTTAAAGTACGCATGTTTTCTATCTATTCAATTATTACCTCCGCCAAAGAGGTTATGTTTTTGCTGGCATTTATCTGTTTGTTTGTCTGTTTGTTTGTCTGTTTGTCTGTGTTCAAGATAACTCGAAAACTCATGGATGGATTTTGATGAAATTTTCAGGGTAGGTTGGTAATGGAGAGATCTGAAAATGATTAGATTTTGGTGGTGATCCAGGGGCGGGGGGAGGGGTCTATATCTTGGTGGAGGTCTGCGCTCTCAGAGTGTTTTTTCTAGTTACGTTATTATTTTATATTTAAGGCTGGAAAAGGGACCAGTGTTATCTTATGTTACGCAGCATTATAATGATACAACAAAATATTGGCTGGACAATATATTGGGCCAATATTTACCCTTCTTCTCTTTCTTCTCTTGTATCAGTATCACATTTGGCAGATATACTCTTTTTCCTGCCATGTACCTGACAGGTGAAGTTCACTGCAGATACAGCTGTACACACTGGGACAAAAATGTGTTCTTGGTGTAGTAATATTTAGTAGTTTAAGGCTGCATTTATATGAAAATGGTCACATTTCAGACACATAATGTTGGCATCTTAACACTGATGTGCTCATCACTCAAGTTATCAAATCCATCTAAAACTTTCCAATTCAAGATTAGCTTTGTGGTTCAGACACTATACCAACACGGTCACGGTGCAGAACAAATTTATACTTCAATGACAATGACAATAAAAACACCTTAGCAGCCAAAAATATAAAGCAGCAGCTTCTGGAGCAATAAATAAAAGAATAAATCATAAAACATCAGTAGATTAAGACCACAACGTAAATGTAATAATGCAATGTTATAAATGAAGTAATAATTAGAGCTGCTAAAATATTTGTACATTACATGAAATTTAACACAAATATTAATTTTCCTGCCACTCAAACATTCATATTATAAACAGTGTTTCGGAAACCCCGCCTCCTCAAGTCTAGGAGACACTGGAAATGTAACATATTCTAAGTTATAAAAGAGAAGGTGGTGAGTGAGGAGCAGTCAGATGATGTCCATACACCACCACAAAGATGTCTGATAGAGTCCTGACGACGTAGAGCAGAACATTCTGAGGAAAGTCAATTAATCTTAGTGACAGAAGAAATGAGGAAGTGAGAAAGTTGACCCAGACACAAACACAGTACGGACATGTTCGTATGGTATGTGCAGACGCTGGAGAAAACACATTCATATACATACTGTATGTACGTGACCACATGTGACCTCTGACCTTTGCACCACAGCTGTCTATATTCAATTTATCTGAGTTATGTTTAACTGTCTGTGTGTGTGTGTGTGTGTGTGTATACAATGTAACTCAAAAAGTTATGTACAAACTTGGAGGGAGGCATATGTGTGTCTTTTGGGGGGGGGGGGGGGGGGGTCTACCTTGGTCGAGTCTGTGTTCTTTGAATGTTTTTATAGTTACTATTAAAGTAGATATGAAAACAAACCATTTGTCTGACTGCCCACATTTGAGTGTCTGTTTGTGTGTGTGTGTGTGTGTATGTGTATGTGTGTGTGTGTATATGTGTATGTGTGTGTGTGTGTGTGTGTGTATGTGTGTGTGTGTGCGTATGTGTGTGTATATGTGTGTCTATATGTGTGTGTGTGTATATGTGTGTATGTGTGTATGTGTGTGTGTGTGTATAAGTGTGTGTGTGTGTGTGTGTGTGTGTGTGTGTGTGTGTATGTGTGTGTGTGTGTATAAGTGTGTGTGTGTGTGTGTGTGTGTGTATGTGTATGTGTGTATGTGTATATGTGTGTGTGTGTGTGTATGTGTGTGTGTGTATATGTGTGTGTGTATGTGTGTGTGTGTGTGAGTGTGTGTAGGGGGAGGGAGGTGGGTGCTGAATGGAAACTAGGATGCTCTTTTTAATATTGTGTACGTATCTATATTTGAATGTATGTGTGCTGTTCCTTTTGTTTTTCCTCTTCTGATTGTTCACTGAAAAGCCCATCCAGGGTTAGGGTTGTAAATTTGCTAAATGTATTTGTGCAACACATCAGATTGCTTTTCTATCCCTGACAAATAAATGAAAATCTAACAGCAGATATGCAAGTGGGAATACCAGAGTGTAGAGACACTAAATAAGTCAAACTTCTGATTCCAGGAGGTTACGTAAAAGCTGGATAAGCATCGGATAATCTCAGGGGTATGGATGGGGGGGGGGGGGGGTAAAGTAGTTAAGGGTGCTTTCTACTCTAATATTTTATATCTTTCATATTATCTGTCAGTGATGGTATTAAAATATATATTTGAATTTATTGATGTGTTCATAGAAATGAACTTCAAGTCAAATGAGATAAAACACTAGTAAATATACCAGACTAACTCTATACACATCCAGAGTTACTTCAAAGTCTTAGAAATCTGCACAGTTTAACAATTTACAGCATAAACACATGAACCACAATCACAGAAATACATGCAATTAGGACTTTATAAAAATTACTTAAATCAGAATCAACTGACAAACCAAGAAGAATTTAATATTCAATCCACAGTTTAAATCCAGCCAATATTCGTAGGGGTGAAAAAAGTAATAATAAAGGAATTCCAGTAGATATACTATACCATGTCCAAATGTAACAATGCCAATGACTGACTTAAAAAATAAAAAATAAATAAATATATAAATGATTTTTTTAAATGCCAAAGAAATCCATCCCAAATCTAATTATATACTACACCTCCATTCACTTCCACAGTTTGTATTTAATTGAAGCTCCTCTATGTTAGACTGGAGACCAGGGGGGGGGGTGTCAAACTGCGGTCCTCAAGAGCCAGTGTCCTGCATGTTTTAGATGTTCCCCTCTTCCATTACACCTGGAGCCCATTGCATCATTATCAGTGTTCTGCAGAACTGATGAGGAGCTGATTATTAACTCTTTAAGTGTCAGCGCTGATGCATTCTGAATGGATGATTTAGTTTAAATATTCAGAAAAATTCTACCATTTTCCTTTTAGTTTTGTGGATGGAAAAGGTGTCAAAAAGCATTTTTTTTTATTTTGAAAAAAAAATTAAAGGCAAAATTAACACTGCTGGGACCAAATTTTAATAGTAGTTTTTTTTTCTAAATTTTCCACATTATTTTTTCATTTTGTAAATATGTATTTTGTTGTTGATTTTGTTTATTTTTCGGAAAAAAAATTATGTCATTATTTTTCTTTGATTTTCTGCCATTTGTGTCTTACTTTGCTCATGTTACGAATTATTTTGTTAACTTATTATTAATTTACTTTATTTTTTTAAACTTTTTTACTGATTGCTGAAATCTCAGGAGTTAAAGGGTTAAACTAAATCACATGGAAGAGGGAAATCTCTAAAACATGCAGGACACCGACCTTCGAGGACTGGAGTTTGACACCCCTGCTGTAGACCAAAACTGGTACTGCACAAAAAACTCCACAGGTGGGCTGCAGGAAGACTGAAAGATTCATAGACTTCAGTTATAGGATAGACTGTTGACCTTTTCAATTTAACATTGAATATTAGTGTTGACCTGGACGGGTCCGTGTATGTTTACAGTAGGTATTTGGACTTTCTGTTTATGAATGGGACTTAAAAAAAAACGACTGGTTTATTTGACTTTCGTTTTGAAGCACAAAACCAACAATTAAATTATGCTGCATTTTAGTATAATTTTCCTTTTTTTTATTTCACTTTACAAAAAGTTAAATAAATACCTTGAATAACCAGATTTTATGCTGAAGCCTCTCCTCTTCATACAGTAAAATAAAGCATAAAAAATGCTGAATGAAGTGTTGACGTCCGTCTGGCACTGTGCTGCTTCCAACAAATGAAAAGGTTGATTAGAGTCACCTGTGTCTGTGACGTCAGCAGAATGTGCATTAAGGGGGTACCAATAAATAAAAAAAAAGCAAGGAAGATTATTTTAAAAATAACAATTTAAAAAAATATATTTTTTCTCTTCAACAGAGATGAAGGCCATGGACAATTTTTTTTGTATTTATTTCATGAATTAACTCTCCTTTAGGAACGTGCCACACACAGGTGATACTAATCAACCTTTTAATTTGTTGGAACCAGAAGAACTGGAGACCAGACAGACGTCAACACATTCAATGTTTTTGAATGGCTTTTTTATTTTTTATTTTGACTTCACGAAGAGGAGATGTTTCATGGAAAAGTGTGGTTAGTTTGTATAAAAGTTAATTTGTGGAAATTAGCCCAGTTTAACCCAACAAACTGAAGTCTGGCTTGGAAACATCTGCATCAGGAACCACAGAACATGACGCATGAGCTGACGAAAAGGTACGAATTTCAACAGTTTTATGGCGTTTTTACCAACGTTCATATGTGGAAATGTCTTCGATTAAATCTGTTGTGACCAGGAGGTGATGTTGAACGTCTCATAAGACCTGGTTATGGTTTAGTGCTGGTGACAGTGGTTGTCTGGTGCTCAGTGTTGCAAAAATAGTCGCTATTGGGTCTGAGGTTTTTTTTTTCTTCTTTTATTTAAAAAGTGTTGTTTTGTTGGAATTGGATGGTAATGATTTGTGTCAAATCCATTTCTGTGTAGGGACTCTATCGTTTCGCAGTGTTACTTGATGGTTTTGGTCATCAATGAAAGGACGAGACTATTTATTGTTAAGTTTTGTGTTGTAGACTTTCAACTCCTGTATTGATGGTGATTATTTCTATCTTTTCTGTTGAAATACACAGTACATTCAGCTACACACACACACACACACACACACACACACACACACACACACACACAGCTGGTTATCTTTTAATTACCTTTTTTGCAGATGAACTTCAACAGGTGTTTTTTATTATTTCTGCTGCTGGGATTTGGTTTTATTTGGCTGCACATGATCACATTCATAACATGCTTATGAAGCTCAGTTTGTTCTTAGATTAGTTGGTCTAGTATATTTACAGGATTTTCCATCACTTATTCCATGTGACTGTGGTTTATTTTAGTTTAATTCTTGGTTTATCGATTTTTTTTTTGTTAGAATCAGATGGTACTGGTGGAGTAACCGGTGGTGTCTGACTCTGCGTTGTGTGTGTTAATATTAAATGAGACCCGCATGTAACCACTTGGAGACAGTCTTTATTTTGGGTTCCTGACAGAAAACACATGAATCCCCTCGGTCAGTGGATCCACAAAACTCCACACACATCTTGGTCAGTTTAGCTGTAGAGGTTACAGATGAACAGTTACGTATTGATTTGTCAGGTGATCTTGGATGGTTTCAGGGTGGGGTGGTGAATTTTGATGCATTGCTGTGAAAAATTAAATCTGTCATGATGTATTTGATAATATAATAATAATAATAATAATAATAATGACAAAATGGAATATGAGTGATGACACCAACATTGGAATTCACATCCAGGTCAGTATTCCAACATTGTCAGACCTCTAGGCCCTGTTGTCCCACATTTGTGAAACTCCTCAACTGTGACCCACCTTCAATAGAGTGGATGCACAAGGGCCTGTCATAACTGGTTTTGTTTTTTGTTTTCCAGTAAAGCTGTGAAACTCCCGTGCCCTACAGAAAACAGAAATGCATGTCAGGTAAAAAAAATACAATGTTTGTCTCTAAGGTTTAGTTGAAAAAGGAACGAGCTCCATAAATTGTCATGTGATAACTGCTTGTCTCTTACATAATGCATTCTGTTTGTTTGACTCGGGGCTTATGTATTATTTTATTATTAATAATGAGGTAAAGATGCTGGTATGCAGACAATGACTGGTTGTTGTTTTGTATCATTTGTGTTATAGATGTTTGGACTTTCTTTGGCTGCTACCTTGGCCAGGTTTTCCTTGCAAACAAGATTTCTGATCTCAATGGGACTTAAAGGTAAAACAATAAAAATAAATAAAAATGAACAGGTGAGAAAAAAAGTGAATGGATTAGAACAGTGGTTCTCAAATCCGGTCCTGCATGTGTTAAATGTTTCCTCTCTACCATCACTCCTTGAAACCATTACATCATTATCAGAGCTTGATGATGAGCTGATCATTAATTGATCAAGGTGTTCTGGAAGAGGGAAAAATCTAAAACATACAGGATAGTGGTACTTGAGAACCGGTTTTGAGAACCACTGGATTAGAAAAAACCACAATGACGAGGAGTCTGTTAATATGCAGGAAATGTGCCAAAAAAAGGAAAATTGTCACATTCTATAATAGTTAAGTTTAAGTAACGACGGTCACTGAGTCTTGACAGTCACCCTGTCTTATCAGTGAGTTCCAGCTGCTTCCTGTAGAACAGGAAATGGGTGACTCAGCTGATCAGACCCTTCACTATTATCACCAACATGATAATGTTATTAAGAGAACTGATAGGCTTTTATCAATGACACATGGTTGTATCATCAGATATTGATCACAAAGCTGAATTCTATCACGCAGTCCAAGGAACGTCTCGTCTTCGTTCTTATCAGTGTAGGTTTTCATTCTCCTT
This sequence comes from Siphamia tubifer, assembly GCA_020466265.1. Classification (NCBI taxonomy): domain Eukaryota; kingdom Metazoa; phylum Chordata; class Actinopteri; order Kurtiformes; family Apogonidae; genus Siphamia; species Siphamia tubifer. Next base: position 6,106,361 of record CM035785.1, on the reverse strand, counting down.
CTTCCTCCACCATGCATTTAGTACCTGTTCCTTCAGTGGGACTTAACCCACCTATTAATAATCAATAGAATAGAAACTACTTCATTGATCCCACAATTGACAAATTGCTACAATGACATCACAATTATCGAAAAGCACTGGGAGAGTGCACACTTCTGCCAATATTATATATTGCATCAAAACTGGCCCCATCTTCCTGACCCCCACTGGTTTGACCCCTGGTACCCCCCTCCGAATGTGACCAGTCTGGGGATGAGTGTCATGCACTTACTTTTTACGCTCAGATAAACCAAACCTTTGTCCTGGGCGCACCGCCGTACCGTGCTGTCATGTATATACAGACCCAGATGACCCCCCCCACACACACACACCCACCCCCAACAGGGCCACATGAACTGCACCATCAGAGAAAACTGTTGATTTGAAATGTTCATTTAGCAATTTGAGCCTCATTTGTTTTTCATGTGGGAATGAGGGTCAGAACATCCAACGTAAGATTTTTTTCTGTGGAAAACCAAAACAAACCCCCCCTCTGTTTTTTTTGATAAATTGCACCGTGAACAAATGTGATCTAGCACAATTGTCATGAATAGGTGTTATCTTTTCTGTTGTCTGTCTTCTGTGTTCCCTGCTCTGTTTTTCCTGTGTGTCTGTCGGTCACCTTTGCCATAATTCTTATTGCTGTCACCTGTGAGCTCACACCTGTGAGTGATCAGGTGGCTGTATTTAAGCCTGCTCTTTGTACCTGTCCTTTGCCAGATCGTTTTTGTTCGTCAAGACTTTCCAGCGTTCAGTTAGCCTGTGTATCTCTGTGCATCACCTGTATCCCGTTCCTGACCCGTTCCAGCCTGCCTCCGACTTAGACCTGTTTCCACCTGACCACGCTCCTGTCTTCTTCCCCGGTACCCGACCTGCTTTTTGGATTCTGACAACTCTTCTCTGCCTGCCGAACTTGGACCTTCGTTATCGGACCCCGGACTGGACTACGGCTTCCCCTTTTGTCTTATGAACTCTGTTATTTCCTTTTTTGGTTATTAAAGTTGTATTTGATCATTTACCTGGTTTGTGGTCTGCATGTGGGTCCGACATCAAAGCGTCACAACAATAATCGCTACCTTTAAATGGTAATCTGAAATGAATGCATTTTCATAGCATCTTTGATTAAAAATTCACACAGTAATTCCATTAACTCTACACATACAGTATCAACCAGAATATTTATACAAACGTACAGACTGTGCAGCTACAGTCATTTTCATGATGTTTCTTTGGACAAAACGTTAAACAGGAAGTGACTGCGTTCAGTTTGTGCTTCACAACAACTTACAACTCTTATGAAATGAAAGGGAACACAAAGCCTATCCTGGATGGCTTCCTAAAGGAGCTGGAACAAAAACACAAAAAATAAACTCTGCATTGTCACAAAATTTGAAAAATAAGATTAATCTACTTAAAAATGCTTTGAAACTTATTAAATCAAAATAGTTGGATGTTGACAAAACATTTTCATTAACTTGTGAGTATTGAAATTATTAGCTACAAAAGGTGAAGTTAATTGAATCTGGAAAATGATTAATGTTAATATTGTCTAATACAACAAGAAGTCAGTTTATAATAGATCATGGATAGATTTTTTTTTTTTTTTTTTTTTTTAAATTGTCAATATTTCTGTTTTGTGGTCTTGGTAAACGATTGTTAGAGACGTTATTTGAAGACTCGTGCTATGAATGAAAACCCCAGACGTCCTTGGTGGACACTCGTAGATGCTCTTGACGATGGACCACAAAGGTTGAAAAACCCTCCATGTGGTTTCATCCAGACGTCTACAGCATGACGAGTGCAGACCACCAGTAGATGAAACCACTTCTCTAGCTGTGGTCCTCCTGCAGACAGGACCGGGCCGCTTCCTGGCCTCTGGATGGATTAGCGTTCTGAGAGGAGAGATTAGAGTCCTCTTTATTTGTCTCTACTGAGGTTAAATTCTGTCTGAGCCACATGATTCACCACCGACACACCTCAGCTGGAGTGTTAAAGCGTGTACACACTCCACAACAGGCGTCTGAGTCTCATCTATCAGTGAAAATCTAGGACATTCTTAAAATACTTGAACTTTTTAGATATGAGACTGGGATACTTTAATTAATTTTCTGTGCAAAGATTTCATATTTCAACCAAAGTCTGTTTTTGAGCTTTGCTTTTATTTATTACCTTTACTCCCTGTTCAGAAAATATTCCACTGAAATTCACAACAAACCATCAACTCCGCTCCTTGTTTTAACCCTGGAAAATCTGACCCCTTAAAAAAATCTACGAAATTCACATTGATTCAAAATTTAATGTTATTCACCCATTAAACATAATTCAGACACAATATTTTGCCTTATTTTTGTTTGGTCATCTGAACCTGCTTTATCCTCACTGGGGTCACTGGGGGTCTTTCCAGCAACAACAGGTGAAGGCGGGGTACACCCTGTATGAGTGCCTCATCATTTGGTTTATTATATATAATTATATTTTTTTTATTTATTTATTTGTCATTCTTTTGCAACTTTTTGCTCACAACCTTCGTTGTTGATATAAAATTTATTCTAATTTGTTGAAGTTTGTCTCATTGAATGACTCGGATGCTGCTTTGAGATGTGTGTACAGTAAGTTTTAAATTATTGATGGTCTCTTACATATATATTAGTTTAGTTTTATGTATGGTTTTAGAATTGACGGTTGTGTATATTTGTTGACTTGACAGATGGGCACAAATACTGTTATGTATTTTAATGGGGTGTTTTTTAGGTAGTAATATTTATTTTAGTTCTCAGTATGTAGGCACAAATGCTGTTCTGTACTTTGTAATGTATTGTCTTCACTTATTCCACTGTAATACTTTATTCTGCACTAATCACTGTTTATTTATTTTTAAAAGGGGACTGCAGGTGTAAATTAGCACTGACGCCGACTGCAGCTGATTAACATGTATTAATGTGTTCATTAATGTGCATTATCCCACTTAAATACAGATGCTTAGCTTCTGCTGCTGCTGTGTGGGCCAGGACACAGGGTGGCCACAGGGCAGTGGGGGTAACGGTGGTCTGTTACTGTCGCTTTAATATTCCTCTAACTACACACTCACCCATACTGTAGGTGATATAGGCCAGTGTGGATCCACATTTGTAGATCCACCTGTCTCTGTTGAACAGAGAGTCCAGGTGGTCAGTTCTTCTGCTGTGGGTTTGAATTTGATATGAGGGGGACCTCCTGTGGAGAGGGGGGGGTTACCCCACCCAGAGCTGTCTCCAGACGCCCCGTCTCCCCGAGGAACTCATCAGATGGAGCCGGTTGCACCTCCATGTCGGCAGTACCCAGGTCTGCTCTGAAAAATGTATGTCAATCACTATTAATTTAAAACTCAAATTTGCAAAGAGTGTTTTTTTTCTTTTCTTTTTTCCCCAAATACCCAACCCTACTGGTCATGTAGATGTTCATAAGAACTATAAGATTACAGTTGAGGGTTATTATATCATGAACTGAACATAAACCCAGCGTTTCCATCCACTGCTATTGATCCACCTCCATGGGGTTCACAGGTGAACTAGAAAAGCTCACAGACCAATGCCAAGGTAGACCCCCCCCCCCCCCCCCCCCCCCCCAAAAAAAAAAAAACACCCCCAAAATCTAATAATTTCCAGATTTCCCATTACCACCTACCCTGAACATTTCATAAAAATCTGCACATAAGTTTTTTATTTATCTTGTAAACAAACAAACAAACCAACCAACGCCGGCAAAAACATAATTTCCTTAGCGGAGGTAATTATTGTTGTAGAAAAGGTGAACATGGAGCCTCTGAACGTCCAAGTGGGTCATAACTTATGATCATGAAGAGATAAATGACTGTATTTTACTCTTAATTATTTACACGTATATAGGATTAATGGATTCAGCTGTGTTTAACTTTTTATATTTGTCCTGTTTAACCCATAAAGACCCAAACATCCACTGGTTATTAAAAGCATTTACAGTTTTGGGATGTAGACATAAGTGTGAGAAACTCCAGTAAAAACAGCCTGTGTTTGTGTTCACTTTAACTCATACTGATAGTGTGTGAGGCATCAGTGTTGTTGCCACGGTAACCCAGAGTGTAATCAATCCAATATGACAACGTAGCTAATGAGTTCATCACTTTAGGGAAGTGTGTGTGTGTGTGTGTGTGTGTGTGTGTGTGTGTGTGTGTGTGTGTGTGTGTGTGTGTGTGTGTGTGTGTGTGTGTGTCATGGGCCTCAAATCACAGCAGCTCCTGTCATCACAGGTGTAGAAAAAAAACACGCACACCCACAGCCCACCGTCTACACTGTGATGCATTCAAGAGCAAACCAAATAGTTGGATGTTTTAATTATTTGTTTGCCTTTAGGATGATTCATAATGTTCCTGTCATTTTTCTCTCTTAGTTGATTTATGACCTGTAGGTTAAAGGCGTCTTTGTTCCCCCACTCCTCACAGACGCACCTTCCCAGGGGGCGGAGCCAGCTGCGTTGGTGTTTACCTTTTTTGGAAGTTCCTGTTCCTCTGTTACATTAGTGCTCAACATACCTGAGAGCTGACTGAGGTATACGTAATTAATGCAGACCTGTTTTTCATTATACCACAGACTAATATTAGTTAATTATCTTCTTCAGACATTAAATGTGTTAAAAGGTAAATACTTTAAGAAGATGAATCACAAAACAAATGAGAAAAGTGCTGGTTAGCTTGTTTTTCATATATATATATATATATATATATATATATATATATATATATATATATATATATATATATATATATGTGTGTGTGTGTGTGTGTGTGTACTGTATTTCCTCTTTCATTCTATTTCTATCCATCTGTACATTTATCTGTACATAACTTTATTTTGAAGTTGCCTCTCCTTTTACTTACTTTTTGTATATATGTAAACTTTTAAAACTTCTTACTAAATAAGATCAGATTCTGGTACTTTTGTGGAAGATGAAGTATGTAATTGACAGACTGCAGTGTCCTGTTCTGTCAGTTTCTTTTGAGCAATGATCACATTATTTTATTTTTTACAGTGTATGAACTTTGAACCCAGGGTGACTTCATCTTGGTATTCTTCTTGCTTTAACCTAAAATCTTCACTGAACCTCAAATCAGAGAAAATGGAATTTTCTTCCAAAGGCATTAGTTTCATATATATCGGTTTCACTGCTCTGTAACAAACCCAAACCACAGACTCAGCTTCATCCCTGTGATAACCTCAATCAGGAAATGGAATCCACCCAGTGTAAAGTCAACTGAACGACACCAGTATGCCATCACACTTTTTATTTTATTCATGTATTTTTTTTTTATTGTTGTTGTTTTTAAACACCATCATGTGAAGCTAATGCTATTTATATGTATTCTGTGTATTTGTCAAACTGAAGACGTAGCTTCTCCTGAGAGCTCGACAAATCTGTAAAACCTGAGGACCAGACGAAGTAAACATGTTTACCCTACAAACATAAAAACCTGCAAATGTACTAAAAATCTGCAGCTTTGAACGTAATAATCCTACAAATGTAATAGCGGTCACTTACCAATCTATTACATTTGTGTTTTGGTAAAAATCATTAGCTTCCAAAACTATATCTTCTCACAAATGTAATAAATTGGTAGGTGACTTATTACGTTTGTAGGAAAATGATTACATTTGTAGAGTTAACAAAACATAGTAAACATAATGTCTATATGAGGTGGAGTAGTGCAGGATTCAGAAGCAAATCCTAAACCTAACGACCAAAGCTCAACTCAAATATAAAAACTGCTGATTGACTACACTGTAGATTTTGCAGTGTTAATTTGGAGACAATGGGACCAAATACACTCTAGAAGAAGTTAAATAAACTCTCTAAGTGTTGATTTAACACTGCAAAATATACTGTGTAATATGGATTATTATTATTTGTGTGTGTGTGTGTGTGGGGGGGTAAAATGTTTTTTATTTTGTTTTGCGTCAGTTTAACAAAGTACCAATATGGGTCACCAATATTTCTAAACAGATACAGATTTTTCTTTCTCTCTCTGTCCATTATAACAAACATCAGAATTTTTTCTTTACTTAAAATAAACTAATTCAACATCTCGCTGTGCACAAGGAACGCTGCTCCAGGTCATGACTACCAAGCACATAAATAAAACTGTCAATATGATCGAACGTGACAGATATTGACTACTTTGAGCGTTGGAAGGTAGATGTTTTAAAATATTTTTGTGGTTGGGGTTAGGGTCTTACTGGAAAGAAACAGAAAAAACTTGCTTTGGTGCTGTTCTTCCAAAAAGTCCCAAACAGCAGGAATGCCAGGCTGTCATGTGACACAGATGGACAGACTTTAATGATGTTTTAAATGGGGTCAGTACATAAGGAGGGTCGCAAATGCAATGAGACGTTCCTTTATTGCATTCATGAAGAGGACAGAATTATTTTCGTCCACTTCTTGAGCCACCGTGTGTCGTTATGACACTGAAGAACAGGACCATTGATTAAAAACATCGTAAAACATTTAATTCCTTCAACACAAGTTGCAGGTTGAACTTCTGTCATTATTTCTCTATTGAGCTTCGAGGACTTTGGCTTGTTGTGACGTCTGACCCAGTTGGACCCACACACTGGAAGTACAATTTGTGACGGTTTAAGGAATATTCCGACACTAAAAACCCTTTTTTCAGTGTGGACATCAGTATCTCTAAGAACATGGATGTGTCTCGAGCTTCAACTGTCATGGCAGGAGAAAAAAAAAGAACAAATCGGCCAAAGCAAGAGGAGCCGATACTGATACAAAGAATAATGGTAAATATCAATCTGCTGATACATTAATATATAACATAGTCCTCTGTGGGTCTGAGACACAGACGTCAACAAATAACCTCCTGAACAAACTACAACCTTTTACCAACACGTCCTCAGACTGTGTATGACTTTCATAAACTGTAAAACCCGATCATACCCTAAACTGTGGGTCTTTCTGTGATTACTCACCTGAGTCTCTTCCCTCACTGTGAACAATTTCAATATGTGTTGAAAGTTATTAAATCAAAATGGAGAGAACTGAGGAAATATTGATTTATTTTTTTTTTCCCCACCGGAACCTCTCATTACCTGAACATAAACCCAGTGTCTCCATCCACCGTCATTGATTGATCGGTTTTATAGAAGATGACGGCGTTTCCATGGTAACTACGGAGTCTCTGAGCATCTGAATGTGTGAAAAAGTTACTTTTTCATCAATTATTTGCATGTATTGATATTAAGTATTTTTGATCAGTAGTTGTCTGAGTATTTATGGGTTAAAAAAAGAAATAAATGAAGGAACAAGGGGCCTGGCATTCCTTTGTAGAGGAAGCTGTAGTTGCTGGTAGAGGTTTTCCTGCTGCGAGTGCCTTTGAGTCACACTGAAATAACTCCATCTGTCTGAATATAAACACTCAAACTTTCTATTTACAAAGGAACCCAACAAACAACAGATTGAGCTGAACAAACACAGTCTGCCTTCAAATAAAAGCAGGCATACTCTCAGCTGCATTTTTAGGATTTCCATCTCGGTTCCGTCATGCTGCAGGTATCATGTGACCTGTGAGATGACAGACGGTGTGTTTACCTTCAGTTCAGCTCATCAATCCAGTCCGTCTTCAGTCTTCACTAATGTGTCACTGTCACCTGTTCTGTGCTTTTGTTCACGTTCTGCAGATCGTATCGATTCACCTTAACTATGCTGCAGGGCCGGATGGTCTGGAACAACATTAACCACAGCCGAAAACTAAACACAGGCGGCTGAGGACAACAGACGTCTTTCAGAGTGAAGGGAATAAAAGCACAAATGAAAAGTTTTGACATCATGAAGGATATTTTCTACTTTAAACTTATTTTCCTTTCATTCTAACCCTGATTCATGTTGGATATCAGGGGCAAATGATGTGTAAACATGTCAGTAGTTTCATATTTTATTTTTTAAATATACATAGTACATTTTGCAGTGTTAAATCAACACTTAAAGAGTTTATTTAACTTCTTCTAGAGTGTATTTGGTCCCATTGTCTCCAAATTAACACTGCAAAATCTACAGTGTAGTTTACAATTTTTTTTACATGACATGAACTTTGCACCCTCTACAAAGAAATGTATCAGTGTCTCATGTATATAAATAATCTCAATGTTTTCATTCAATTTGAACCAATTTCACTCTCTCTCTCTATAATACATGGACATTTTTTCAGAAATATGCACATGCATGTTAAGTTCCGTATTTTTTTCATAGTTTTTAAGAAAACAAAAATTCAACAACTTGATGTTACAGGACAAAACTGATTTCAGTTTTGGATTTTTCACCTAACGATGAGATAAAAACAACTGTCAGACGTAATTCAACAAAAATTGTGTTCCCCAGTGCAATCAAGTGGGTCAGACCAGTAAAATATTATAAAAACCTATAAATGATGAATATCACCCATTCTTTAGTTTGTTTTAGTGTAAAAAAAGTAAAATAAATACACTAACCATTTAAAAAAAATATATAAAGAACTTGAACTGTCTGAATAGATGTGGTAATGGGCTGTTATTCTGTCTGATGTGAAGTATTTGGTGTAATTGTAGATCTACTGGGATCTGTATGTTGTGATGAACATGTATAAATGAGAAATGATCTAATACAGTTAAAATTTCACTTACGTTTAATCAAAATTTCCAAGCTGTTCATATTTGTTAATGTTATGTTCACGTACAGTTTGTAGATAGAAACACTTTCATCAAAGTATTAAAAACATTTTCTGTCAAAAACAAAGAAAGGTTTGACATCGGCATTAATTATAAGTCTTAATATAATATCTTAATATTTATATTATTCACTGCTCTGGCTCATGTCAGGTTATATTAGGGTGAAAGTGACTTTGACAATCCTGCTGTCAAAGATATTTTCTACTTTTCCCTTAATTCTAAACCTGTTCTATAATATCCAGTTGAAATTCTCCAAGACAATGAAAATGCTTTGCTTTGTGTGATAGTGTTTTTTCTAAAGGGTATTAATGTTTAAATGTGTCAAAAGTTGGATATTTCCTGCTTCTCTGCCAGAACATTCTTCACTGTCTGAGTGAAAATCTGTTCATGTTTCACATCAGACTTTTAAAGACTCTGAACTGGATCCTGATTGGCTCCAACATGTGTGATGTCACTGATGTTTTTGGCAAATACACACCTTACAATGGCTGAAACTGACACAGACACTGTGCATACAGAAAAAAACAACAGGTTATTCATACATCGACAGGTTAATCAAAGGGTTGCTTTGCACTAATTTCAATGAATCATGATTAAATATTGTGATATTTTAAGCTCGAAGTCTTTGTTGAAAAGAAAACTCCATCTTACAAGTGTGCAAAACACTGTCACCCAAAAAAAACATGCTCAAATCCAATATAATTCGCAAAAAAGCCATGATAAATCCAGAATATATTGAAAAACTAAAAAAAAAATAAAAACAAAAAAAAAAAAAAACAAAAAAAAAAAAAAAAAAAATATATATATATATATATATATATATATATATATATATATAGATATACGCAATTAACATGTTTATTCACCACCTTCAACAGTTTCAGTAAAACAAATTGAAACAAAACAACTCTTCTATAGCCCAGCTGGTACCGTCTTGTTATCTTCAATGTAACTTTTGGTTAGATCTTCCTGAAACTGGTCAACCAATCACAGTGAAGTATAGAGTCAGAGGGCGGGCCTAACAAAGTAACGACAGAGCTGCCATGATTCATGATGAAACAACCAGAGAAGAAGAATAACAACGATGATAGGCGGCTGCTGACTGGTTTACAATTTCATTTTATCAAAGATGGAATTTTTAAATTATTTTTACAGAAACAACAACAGTCGTTAAACTCCATAATCCACCCTTTTGTTTAGTCATTCCTAACTTTCTCTGGACTCCTCTGTGAACTTTCCGGCGCTATAACTACGTCATCCTAAAGATTACACTGATTGGTTGTAGTACCGTCCTATTGCCTACAGAGGATTTGAAAGACAACCTTTTAGCCCCGCCTCCTCTGACTATGAAGCACCACTACACCCATACGACCTTACAAAGCAAAAAGGAAGTAACAGCATTTTATGACAATAGTGAGTTATTGTGTTTTTTTACAACATTCAAATAATTTTTTGTCATGTAATAAAATAACTCATCTCAAATGTCTGTCGTTTTGGAGAAAATTGGTGAGTGTTTGTACAATGACTGCAAAATGTAAAACAAAACAAAAAAGGCAGTAAAGACCATTACTGTGTTCTTACCAATGTCCATTTAGGACCCTGCCCCAATAGTTTACAGTCCTGTATTAGACTGAAACAGATTATGGAATTACTGTATTTTCCACACGATAAGGTGAACTGTCAATGAATGGTTTTTTATAAAGGTTTTTCATATATAAGAAGCATTAAGTGAAGTCAAAATGATGAGATAAAAAGTCAAAATCATTAGATAAAAAGTCAAAATAATGAGATAAAAAGTCAAAATGATTAGATAAAAAGTCAAAATGATGAGATAAAAAATCAAAATGATGAGATAAAAAATCAAAATGATGAGATAAAAAGTCAAAATTATTAGATAAAAAGTCAAAATGATGAGATAAAAAATCAAAATTATGAGATAAAAAGTCAAAATGATGAGATAAAAAGTCAAAATGATGAGATAAAAAGTCAAAATCATTAGATAAAAAGTCTAAATTCCCAGTCACTAAGCACTACCACAATTAATCCATATATAAGGCACACTGTGGTTTTTGCAGAACTAGTTAATATACAGTAACAATAACTGCCTCATGTCCAATAATCTACCTACAACTACTGGGACTGAACACTAAGACAACTTTAACATCATTTTTCTCAGTTTACTTTGTAGGACAGAATACATGTGTGGCTGGGCTGACTGTTCCATTTAATTATGTTAACATTTTTAACACAGTTAATCATAATGATGGATTAATCGGTGTTATTTTGACAGCTCAAATTAATATACAAGTGCTGTTCATCACATGGGAGCTTAAAAGGTCAAAGGTCATTATCCAGAGCTTTAAACTTGTCTGGTCTTCTTCACATGAGCCCAGTTGTTGTTGTGTGTGTTTGTATCTGCAGTGTGTATGTGGTTGTTCATGAGGTGACTGCCCAAAACCCACTCAGCATGATTCATGAGTGACTCTGCTAATTTCAGATCAGTATTATCGCTGCTCTGAGGAAACACAGCCTGCATGTCGTACACACACAACCTGACAAATAAGGCTTCAAGACTTAATCACTGGTATTAATGTTGGTTTAGTTCTGTATGAAAAATAAATGTCTGCAGTTATGAAGGAAACTTGCACGGAAAAAAGCATTTTGCATTTTTGTAATACAGGTATTTTAAGGTGGTATTTTTGTAAAGGACAGTGGAAATGTAAAGTTTAGAAAACATATTATATAGCTTCGTACACTGTAGATTTTGCAGTGTTAATTTGGAGACAATGGGACCAAATACACTCTAGAAGAAGTTAAATAAACTCTATAAGTGTTGATTTAACACTGCAGAATTTACTGTGTATCATAACTGCCATAGTCATAGTGGACAGATTAAAATCCAGGTCTTTTTTTTTCTAACAGCTTTGGGACAAAAACACTGATTAATGTCAGAATATAGGGATAAATATATTGATTATTAATAATGTTGTTTCTAAAAATGCAGTGTCAATATTTCAGAGTCAAAATATTTTAACCTAGATAAGAGTATTCACAGCTCTAAGGAGAGTAAAACAGCTCATCAGTGTAAAGTTCTGCACAGATGCAGTGTTAAATTCAACTCTACATAGTGATGATTATTGCCAGTCTGCTGCATTGCATTGTGGGTACTAAGCATTTTACCCAATGTATTCCATTTTATGTGCAGGGGTTTAAGAGAGGGTTTGTGTTGAAGGTGTCATTCCATGGTTATTTCATGAATATTGTTGGTTCTATTTTTTAAAAAAACCCAACAACATCTGGATTGTTTTGTTTCCAGCTGTTTTTTCATTGTAGAAAAAACTCTCCATAAGTAATTCACTCCATGTCATGAAATTCTCTCACTTTCTGATTTGAAATATTATATGTTGGAGGTTCAGGTTTCATACATTTCATAGTGATGCATTTAATGGCTGCTGTTATTTTTAGTTATTTCCATTTAAACTTTCTGTAATGACACCTAAAATAGCAAAGTTTTAGATATTCTGTTTTTGTTTTTAATTGTATTTATGGTAACACTTTATAATATCTACACACAACTGACTAGGTATTAACTATTTATTACCCATTTATAAATGAGTTGTTCATTATTTATTAACCATTTATTACCTATTTGTTAATGTCTTATAAAGGTTCATACTAGTGTCTTCCAAAGATAAATGTAAAATTAGATTATTTTTAACCAACAGGTGCAGTGTTTGTATATTTGCTTTAGAGGTAAACAAAGAAACAGTTGTAAACACTGCACCTGTTTGTTAAAAATAATACAATTTTACATTTACACGAGTATGAACCTTGAGAAGACATTAACAAATAGGTAACAAATGGTTAATACATAATGAACAACCATTTATAAATGAGTAATAAATGGTTAATTCATAGTCAATTGTGTGTAGGTATTATAAAGTGTTACCGTATTTATTTATTTATTTAAATTAAAAAAAATATTAGACATAATGCAGTTTAGAATGAAGGCATGGGAGGTTTGAACTGGATGATGATGGGTGTTCAAAGTTCTCAGAAACTTAGCCTAAATATCAAGAAATGTTCTGTCGTGATCAAGACAAACTGTAACACACTGAAAATCAGGAGTTAGATTTTTGACCCAAACGCGTAATTCCATGAAGGATGAAGGAACTATTTTTGTTCCGGACACATAGTTCTCACTGTTCCTATAAATCACACCGTCCCGTATCATATCGCTGAAAATTCTCTGGATAATGTGTTCATTTTGGGTCGGTCCAAACTCCACGATAAGGCGGCGACCTCTTTCTAGTGGACGTGGGTGGATGTTTGTTTCAGGACCAGAACAGGCTGAGGAAGCGCAGGCAGAACCCGTCCAGTTCAGCACCGAGAACTCATAACTCACACTGATCCAACGTCAGCTCCCATCACACATAAATCCACTGGCTGAGCGGCAGGAGGCTGAGTGATTTTTGGCAGGAGGAGGAGATGCTAAACATAAGCAGAGAGGAGGAAGAGGAGGAGGAGGAGGAGGAGGAGGAGGAGGAGGAGGAGATGCTAAACATGAGAAGAGAGGAGGAGGAGGAGGAGGAGGAGGAGATGCTAAACATGAAGCAGAGAGGAGGAGGAGGAGGAGGAGGAGGAGGAGGAGGAGGAGGAGGAGGAGGAGGAGGAGGAGGAGGAGGAGGAGGAGGAGGAGGAGGAGGAGGAGGAGCAGATGCTAAACATGAAGCAGAGAGGAGGAGGAGGAGGAGGAGGAGGAGGAGGAGGAGGAGGAGGAGGAGGAGGAGGAGGAGATGCTAAACATGAAGCAGAGAGGAGGAGGAGGAGGAGGAGGAGGAGGAGGAGGAGGAGGAGGAGGAGGAGGAGGAGGAGGAGATGCTAAACATGAAGCAGAGAGGAGGAGGAGGAGGAGGAGGAGGAGGAGGAGATGCTAAACATG
>CM035785.1:6014523-6092560 GCA_020466265.1 Siphamia tubifer | reverse complement strand
GGTATTAATGTTGGTTTAGTTCTGTATGAAAAATAAATGTCTGCAGTTATGAAGGAAACTTGCACAGAAAAAAGCATTTTGCATTTTTGTAATACAGGTATTTTTAGGTGGTATTTTTGTAAAGTACAGTGGAAATGTAAAGTTTAGAAAACATATTATATAGCCTCGTACACTGTAGATTTTGCAGTGTTAATTTGGAGACAATGGGACCAAATACACTCTAGAAGAAGTTAAATAAACTCTATAAGTGTTGATTTAACACTGCAGAATTTACTGTGTATCATAACTGCCATAGTCATAGTGGACAGATTAAAATCCAGGTCTTTTTTTTCTAACAGCTTTGGGACTAAAAACACTGATTAATGTCAGAATATAGGGATAAATATATTGATTATTAATAATGTTGTTTCTAAAAATGCAGTGTCAATATTTCAGAGTCAAAATATTTTAACCTAGATAAGAGTATTCACAGCTCTAAGGAGAGTAAAACAGCTCATCAGTGTAAAGTTCTGCACAGATGCAGTGTTAAATTCAACAGTGATGATTATTGCCAGTGTGCTGCATTGCATTGTGGGTACTAAGCATTTTACCCAATGTATTCCATTTTATGTGCAGGGGTTTAAGAGAGGGTTTGTGTTGAAGGTGTCATTCCATGGTTATTTCATGAATATTGTTGGTTCTATTTTTAAAAAAACCCAACAACATCTGGATTGTTTTGTTTCCAGCTGTTTTTTCATTGTAGAAAAAACTCTCCATAAGTAATTTACTCCATGTCATGAAATTCTCTGACTTTCTGATTTGAAATATTATATGTTGGAGGTTCAGGTTTCATACATTTCATAGTGATGCATTTAATGGCTGCTGTTATTTTTAGTTATTTCCATTTAAACTTTCTGTGATTACACCTAAAATAGCAAAGTTTTAGATATTCTGTTTTTTTTTAAAATTGTATTTATGGTAACACTTTATAATATCTACACACAACTGACTAGGTATTAACTATTTATTACCCATTTATAAATGAGTTGTTCATTATTTATTAACCATTTATTACCTATTTGTTAATGTCTTATAAAGGTTCATACTAGTGTCTTCCAAAGATAAATGTAAAATTAGATTATTTTTAATCAACAGGTGCAGTGTTTGTATATTTGCTTTAGAGGTAAACAAAGAAACAGTTGTAAACACTGCACCTGTTTGTTAAAAATAATACAATTTTACATTTACACGAGTATGAACCTTGAGAAGACATTAACAAATAGGTAACAAATGGTTAATACATAATGAAAAACCATTTATAAATGAGTAATAAATGGTTAATACATAGTCAATTGTGTGTAGGTATTATAAAGTGTTACCGTATTTATTTATTTATTTAAATTAAAAAAAATATTAGACATAATGCAGTTTAGAATGAAGGCATGGGAGGTTTGAACTGGTTGATGATGGGTGTTCAAAGTTCTCAGAAACTTAGCCTAAATATCAAGAAATGTTCTGTCGTGATCAAGACAAACTGTAACACACTGAAAATCAGGAGTTAGATTTTTGACCCAAACGCGTAATTCCATGAAGGATGAAGGAACTATTTTTGTTCCGGACACATAGTTCTCACTGTTCCTATAAATCACACCGTCCCGTATCATATCGCTGAAAATTCTCTGGATAATGTGTTCATTTTGGGTCCGTCCAAACTCCACGATAAGGCGGCGACCTCTTTCTAGTGGACGTGGGTGGATGTTTGTTTCAGGACCAGAACAGGCTGAGGAAGCGCAGGCAGAACCCGTCCAGTTCAGCACCGAGAACTCATAACTCACACTGATCCAACGTCAGCTCCCATCACACATAAATCCACTGGCTGAGCGGCAGGAGGCTGAGTGATTTTTGGCAGGAGGAGGAGATGCTAAACATGAAGCAGAGAGGAGGAGGAGGAGGAGGAGGAGGAGGAGGAGGAGGAGATGCTAAACATGAAGCAGAGAGGAGGAGGAGGAGGAGGAGGAGGAGGAGGAGGAGGAGGAGGAGGAGGAGGAGGAGGAGGAGGAGGAGGAGGAGATGCTAAACATGAAGCAGAGAGGAGGAGGAGGAGGAGGAGGAGGAGGAGGAGGAGGAGGAGGAGGAGGAGGAGGAGGAGGAGGAAGAGGAGGAGGAGGAGGAGGAGGAGGAGGAGGAGGAGGTGATGCTAAACATGAAGCAGAGAGGAGGAGGAGGAGGAGGAGGAGGAGGAGGAGGAGGAGGAGGAGGAGGAGGAGGAGGAGGAGGAGGAAGAGGAGGAGGAGGAGGAGGAGGAGGAGGAGGAGGAGGAGGAGGAGGAGGAGGAGGAGATGCTAAACATGAAGCAGAGAGGAGGAGGCGGAGGAGGAGGAGATGCTAAACATGAAGCAGAGAGGAGGAGGAGGAGGCGGAGGAGGAGGAGATGCTAAACATGAAGCAGAGAGGAGGAGGAGGAGGAGGAGGAGGAGGAGGAGGAGGAGGAGGAGGAGGAGGAGGAGGAGGAGATGCTAAACATGAAGCAGAGAGGAGGAGGAGGAGGAGGAGGAGATGCTAAACATGAAGCAGAGAGGAGGAGGAGGAGGAGGAGATACTAAACACTGAAAGGAGGGGGAAATATAGAAATATAGGATGGAATGATGAAAGGATAAAAGAAGAAAATAATGAAGATGAACAATAGTCTGTCTGTTTTTATCTTATTTTTTAACTTCTGCATAAAACGATGAACTTGAACAAACAAGTTTACATAAGTTAACATCAATATTATGTTTTAAAATGATAGGAATGAACGGAAAGACGAGGAGGAAAATTAAAAAAGACATTTGACGCATTAACGCAGATGAATCCATCATGATATTTTTGATTAAAAATGTTAATGCAGTAAAAAGGAACAGGTTATTTTAGTTGTTTTATTTAAACTTTTGAAGATGTTGAATAAAGAATTAATTAATTGCAGATACACTTTATGTGTTTTGGATATTTTATGACTTTTTTGTGTTTTATTTTAATAGTTTTTGAATATGTTTCGAATGTTTCATCACCGTTTTGTAAATTTTACTGGAGTTTAGTATTTTTGTATATATATTTTCTCCTTATTCTTTGTGTTTTTTTGTGTATATTTGTGTATTTAAAACAAAACATAAAACCTGAGACAGAACAGTCGACCGACATGAAGTGATTAATCTAATTTGATCATTTTTTATTTATTTTTTTATTTTTTTAACATTTTCATTTCTTTATTTCTTTTTTGAGTGGCTAAAAATAAGAGAAAGTGTAGGTTGATGGCACGTAGCCATGAAGTGGTCGACAGAGGAGTTAATGAAAAATGTGTGAAAATAAGGAGAGAAGAAGCAGAAGAAGAAGAAGGTAGTAAGATTTGGAGGAGACTGTGGGAAATGTCCACCTCCAGAATGAACCTATAAAACATGAAAATGTCTGAGAAAAGCAGATCTGGTTATCAGAAAGAATCCACTTTCCTCCTCCTCCTCCTTTTCCTCCTCCTCCTCCTCCTCTTCTTTGCTCGAGCTGTGACTGCAATGATACAACAACAATTACCCTGGTCCTGCTGAAAGAGAGCAGAGAGAGAGAAGCTAAAGTTTCTTTTCTTTGGACAAGGAGGACGATTCTCTGATCCAACACCCCCCCCTCTCCTCCTCCTCCTCCTCCTCCTCCTCCTCCTTCATCTTCTGTTCTTCCTCTTAGCAAGGAAATAAGAGGAGGAAGAGAGCAAGGAGGAGGAGGAGGAGGATGAGGAGGAGGCCATGGATGGATAAGGATAAAAAATGAGGGAAAGGACAGTGACAGAAAGGGATGGAAATGAAAGGAAAAGAAAAGAATAATAAAAAAGAAAAGAAAAGGCAAGGAGGGAAAAATATGGAAATGAAAGAAAACGGAACGGAAAAGAAGAAATGGGATGCACAGGAAAATATGAAAGAATAAATTGGCACCAATAATGTTTTTTTTAGGAACATTTTCTTATTAAATACATTATTGTATTGTAATGACGTCCATACAGTCATGGTAGCACGTAGCCAGTTGCTAATGCTACTTCCAGACAATTACAGATTATTTTACCGATACTTTGAACGTAGGTAGCTGCTCTGTTACTATGGTGATAGGCTCTTATAATAATAATAATAATAATAATAATAATAATAATAATAATAATAATAATAATAATAATAATAATAATAATAATAATAATAATAATAATAATAATAATAATAATAATAATAATAATAATAATGGTAAATGTCGTACCTAATGCTAGTAGTCTACATCAAACCATCTTTTAATCCATCATAACATAACAGTAAAAATACATCCACAAATGGATGAGTGAATGGTGACAGATGCAGCAGTAGTCCACTGTCTTCAACTGAACAGAGGTTCTTACTTTTCGTACTGGAAAAATGATGAACACGATGTTCTGACAGGCTGCACTTCACACAAACACCAACAATAATAACCACCTTCACTCTTAAAATGATCTGAATAATAACTGCTTCAACTTCTGCTCATATACCAACAACATAGAATTCACAAGTCTCTAATGTAAACTGAACCCACTTTATGTTTCTAATGTAAACCAAACCCACACTAGACCCACTTTATGTTTCTAATGTAAACCAAACCTACACTAGACCCACTTTATGTTTCTAATGTAAACTAAACCCACACTAGACCCACTTTATGTTTCTAATGTAAACCAAACCCACACTAGACCCACTTTATGTTTCTAATGTAAACTAAACCCACACTAGACCCACTTTATGTTTCTAATGTAAACCAAACCCACACTAGACCCACTTTATGATTCTAATGTAAACCAAACCCACACTAGACCCACTTTATGTTTCTAATGTAAACTAAACCCACACTAGACCCACTTTATGTTTCTAATGTAAACCAAACCCACACTAGACCCACTTTATGTTTCTAATGTAAACTAAACCCACACTAGACCCACTTTATGTTTCTAATGTAAACCAAACCCACACTAGACCCACTTTATGATTCTAATGTAAACCAAACCCACACTAGACCCACTTTATGTTTCTAATGTAAACTAAACCCACACTACACCCACTTTATGTTTCTAATGTAAACTAAACCCACACTAGACCCACTTTATGTTTCTAATGTAAACCAAACCTACACTAGACCCACTTTATGTTTCTAATGTAAACCAAACCTACACTAGACCCACTTCATGTTTCTAATGTAAACCAAACCCACACTAGACCCACTTTATGTTTCTAATGTAAACCAAACCCACACTAGACCCACTTTATGTTTCTAATGTAAACCAAACCCACACTAGACCCACTTTATGTTTCTAATGTAAACTAAACCCACACTAGACCCACTTTATGTTTCTAATGTAAACCAAACCCACACTAGACCCACTTTATGTTTCTAATGTAAACCAAACCCACAATAGACCCACTTTATGTTTCTAATGTAAACTGAACCCACATTAGACCCACTTTATGTTTCTAATGTAAACCAAACCCACACTAGACACACTTTATGTTTCTAATGTAAACCAATCCCACATTAGACCCACTTCACATTTCTGTCATAGCATGTCTCAAGCTGTCACCTTTGCCCCAGATCCACCCCAGATCACCTGACCCGCACCGCACAGCTGCCAGTCGTTGCTGATCTGCATCTATATAAGCAGTGAGGCTCCCAGTTGTCAGTGTGGGACCATTCTGCTTTGTCACCTCCATAACGTGGACACTCTGCCCAGTTCCTTTGTCTCCATAAGCTGGACATGTTTTACCACCATGGACTGATCTACACCCAGGTCTTGTTTTTATTTAATCTGTTCTCCCTTCAGCACCAGTACTTTCCTTCACCTCATCCTATCATGATAGTTTCTAATGTAAACCAAACCCACACTAGACCCACTTTATGATTCTAACATAAACCAAACAAACACAAAATGAAAAACTGAACAATAACACCTGGAAAAATGTGACATAATGGACTGGATTAATTAAGGTCAAAGGCTGTAAGTGCATCTGTAGTATAGTGTGTGTTTGAATGCAGTTTTCAAAAGGGAGGGGGGGGCAGATATGGAGCTGCTTTAAAGGAAGAAGATTGAAAAATCAGAAACAGGTGTGTGTCCCTGTAAATGTTCCTCTGACACAAAACAGACCTGATGTTCTATGTTCCTGCCAACAGATGCTGTCCCTGTGAAACTGGCATCCAGCACCGGTTTCACCAGTTCCAACGTGTTAAGTGTAACCCTGCAGAGAGAAGAAATGCATCAGCGTGTGAAACCCCCCAGGACTGACAACTGAAGCAGCTTTAATAAGTTTCATGTATCATGTGTGGACGCTCAGCGGCAGCAGGACCTGAAACTCTGAGCCTCAACAGTCGCTTTTCCACTGACCCTCACGTTGTGCAAATATAACTTATGTATACGAATGAACTTTAAATGGAAGGGTGTGTTTTTAGGAGGCAGAATTTCTACTAATCTCATCTGGAAAAACAACCAATTTACCTGAACTCTATTTTTTTTTTTTATCGGAGGACATAAGGCTTCATTAGTTTTGCAAAAAAGAAAAAAGTAAAAAATTAAGGTCAATGAAGTTACCATATTTGGTTCCTTACGGTGTTCATTTCATTGACTAAAAATTTTAACAAAAAATTTTCGTCAACGAACAATTTTTCCTTGATGATGATGGAAAATAGAGCATGCTTTTAGACTAAAACTATGATGAAAGTTATTGACATTTTCATTGACCACCAAGAACATTCTTGAGGCTACAGAAAAGGCCTCCCGCTGGCTGTGGATCCTTAGGGGTGCACCACTTAAACACAAGATGGGGTCTGATCACCCCCGGTTGGGTCGCCCGGTTGAGGGTGTCTGATGATTAAAGACCTGAAACACCCTATGACCCTGGGTTCATCACTGAAGACGTGTCCAAACATCACTGTGAGGTGTATTTCAAATACTGACGAATAAAAACGTGACTAAAATACTCGCGCGAGGCTAAACCCAATGAGAGCTACTTTTGTTATTGACAACGAAAGACGACCAATCAGATCAAACCACACATTTAAAACCGGCTCAATCATCAGCCACAGTTTGTTTTCTCTCTGGCATCACCTTCCTTCAGTCTATGGGCGTTGTGCTTGGAACACCACAACTCCACCACAGTCATTTCATGGCAGTTTATATGTAATGTCCGGGCGAAAACAAGGCGAGGACATATGGACTCATTTCGTCTTCCTCAGTTCTAAGAAGAAAACCCTGTGTAACCCATGTGGAGCACCACCAGCAACAACACTGAATCTGAAACGACCCCAGCCATGATGAAACCTACGCAAAGGTAAGAAAGTCACGTTAGCTACAAATGTATGTTCGAATTTAACGCATGTATGTGTTTATTATTTTTGTTGCGTTTCTCTAAGTTGCTGCTCTTGCCACTTTTGTTTTATTTAGTTAAAATGAAACAGATGAAACTAAGACTGTTTCAAGATATAAAGACGCATCATAGGTTCGGTTGAGGAGCTAGCTAAACATGTTAGCCGTGTAGCTAGCTGTATACAAAACAACATGTAGGTAACACTGCGATAACATGTATGTCTCTGGGAACAGGCTTTCTAGCAAATGTCCAATTGCAAACTTCTCTCTGTCTTGATTTGAACTGTAACATGCCGCCTGCTAAGTTAGGATTTTTATTTTTTTTAAAGTTTAAATAAGACGTGAGTTTTGCGCTTTCATCTTAATGTGTCAGACCAGCATGTGTGAACTAATATTAATGTGGTTCTACTATGAAATGTTTGGAGTCGTACAACCTCATCATTGCTTATGAAAACAATGTTAGGATTTGTTTCCCTGTTGTACCCCCCCCCTCTCTTTTTCTCTCTCCTGCAGTTCCAGAGCTAATGTCGAACCACACAGCAGAGCATTTGTGCTTCATTCGTGAGCTGCTCCAACTACAAAAGTGACTCCAATGAACAACAGGAGGGAGCTATCACTGGACGGCTTAAAGCCTGAAGCAGGTGTGAAATGGAAAACACTTAACTTCTAAATCTTCAGGGAGAGGCTACCTGAAATGTGTTTGTTTTGTGCACCACTACTTTAACAGAATATTCTCTTATCAATAGTACCTTAGCTGTTAATTCAAATAGATTGAATTGGTGAAATCTTATGTGTATTACACTTTAAAACATTACAATAAATACATTGATTTTTACATAAATTTGAACAAAACAACAAAGTCGACGAAGTATTTAAAATTTCATCGACTAAAATGTTATGACGTTTATTTAAGTAAAACTAAAATGATTTAATTTTCATCAAGAGACAAACTAAATTAAAATTTCCTGACAAAATTAACACTGGTTGCATAAAAGGGAAGAGAAAAAAATTTAAATACACACATACAGTTCTTCATTAGTTACATTCTAGAAATAACCCTCAATCTGAAAAGTAAAATAATGTCTGTCTTCCTTCAGCATGTCCATAAGTCCAATTTTTTGTCCTATGGTTTTCAACTTCAGTAGTGTTGTTGGTGTCATGACCTCTGCTCCGGTGACCTTTCCCCCAGTCATTTCCACACTCACCTGGTCCCGCACTGCGCAGCTGCAAGCCGTTCCTCATCTGTGGCTATAAAAGCAGTAAGGGTTGCAGTTGTCAGTGCGGGACCATTCAGTATTGTCACCTCCATAACCAGGACACTTTGACCATCTCCTCAATCACCATAACCCAGGCATTCGTCATCACCACGGACTCTGGTCGTTTGTTCCCAGGTTTTGTCTGTCTTGTCTTTATGTTTCTTAGTTTTGTTGTTAAATTATTTTTCCCTTCAGTACTGTGCAATGGAGTCCTCCTTCACCTCACCCCGATCCTGACAGTTGGTGCAGAATGTTTAGTTAATGTTGAGGGGTGAGGGGTGAGGCCCTGGAGACCACATTAGACCTCAGAGCTGGACCTTCCAGACCCAGGACACCACCTTAGGCCTTAGATTGTGGACTCGCTGTCCTACCTGGAGCTGCTGCTGTCACTAGTTGCTTTTCCAGACTGTTAAATAGAATGACGTGAACAAAAAACGATGTTTTAAAACAAACTTGTGGATATATGTTCAAGAGGAAGACTAATCCTTTGTGGATTCTGTATGACGAACATTTTAGATTGAAAACAGATACTTTTATTTGTCATGTTAATGGAATATTTAATCATGACCTGTCACTATATTAGATAAATCATTCTATTTATATTTAAATGAAAACCTAACATTACATGCTTCTGTTTTTCAACATTTAGTAAATATTTGTAAAGTACAATAGTCTTACCTGATGGGAACTGTCTCTTCAATTATGACCTTTATCTCATTAGAGAAAAGCTTAATGAATGTGACTAGAATATGAAATATTCATGGCGAGTAATGGTGGACCAATATATGAGCTGATATTTTTCATGTTTCTTGTGTTGTTTTTTTTTCCTGCCACGAGGGAGAGTATGTGAGTGAACTGTGTGGAAGGAATATTTCAGTTTGACTCCAGGACTGAACGCTCTGTGCTGCCGTCACTGTTTATTTTACACAGAACTGACTGGAAGAATTAAGTGACTCAACACTTTGTTTTTTTTATTTGAATGTAAGTTTTATTACAAAATGAATACAGAGCCCTGGTATGTTTTCTGTGCAATACATCAAATGTAACTCAATAACATTTCAATCCTGTTTGAATTTATTGATATATTTATAAATTAAAATGTGATTTTTTTAAAAATTTTTTTTAACAAAACTATCACAGTTGATCGTAAAGATTGGAAACCAGGTGATTCTTTAAGGAAAAGATTAAATAGTAGTCCTGTAACTGTACACAGAACTATTGTTTCTGTACATTTTTGAAAAGAAGCTGTTTTTAAAAACTTTTTTCCCCAGTTCAGTATGTGAAGAAAACCCCTTAAAATATATTTACTACATTTGTGGTTTTTTTTTAACAACTCCATATTTTTTGACAAAATAGAAAAACAGGAATAATATAAACATGCTGCTATAAATAAAAATATTACTGAATGTATTTTAAACTGAATTGTACTTTTCCCTGACATGTAGTTTTGAACATAGAAAATAAAAACTCAATCAAATCTTGTCAAAATTTGAAGTTCTGCTTTGAAAGTCGTTTCGTTTTTTTTTTTTTTTCTCATCATACTGTGCTGTTTTAGGACACCTGTGGACCAAGTTCATCAAATACATTGGGAAACTGTTCAGTTCAGTATCATTACAAGCCTAATAAATATTTAAAAAGCTAAAGGTACATTTTCAATATTATTATATTGTATTTTATAATTATGTATATTATAATATTATATATATATATATATATATATATATATATATATATATATATATATATATATATATATATATATATATATATATATATATATATATATATATATATATATATATATATATATATATATATATATATATATATATATATATATATATATATATATATATATATATATATATATATATATAAAATGGAACTAAGGAACTTGTACAATGTGTTTTTTTTTTTTTTTTTTTTTTTTTTTTTTTTTTTTGGTAAAAGGTTTTTGAACCTGAACTGACTCTGCATTTTTTACAGACAAGTCGGATCCAAAGGGTGGAGCAGCTGTGACTGCAGAGGCTCCGTCACCTCTGCTTCTGTCTGGCTTTGGCATCGTCCTCAGGCCTCGGTCAGTACATCGCACTGATCATAGGGACATAGTAAATCTGAAATGTAATGTGGGTCAGATCCAAGAATGAGTAACTGGTGTCTGTGGGCCAACACTGGTGGAACGTGTGCCTTTCAGAATGTTTTTATTATGAGACTGGTGTCCACAACCAGGACATTTTGGGCTAAATGTGTTTTATTGACGTGAAAGAAACGTTAGAAAAACAAGGAAAACAAGCTGTCACATAAACCTGTCAATTAAAGCACGACGTCGATCTGACCTGAGCCAAAGAACCTGAAACGTGGATGAGAACACGTTATATTAGTGCAGTGTTTCTCAAACATTTTACAGTGGATTATATGTACTAATATATGTACTAATAGATCAGTATAATGGTTGATATATGGGGCAGGTTTTTTACTATTTTATTTTATGTTGTTGCGTTGGTCGATATGTTAATTTTTCCCTGATTCCATCATTTACTGACGGCTCCATGTTCTTACAGACGCTGTTGCCTGTTTTACTTTACCTGAATGGTTTTTACAAGAAATGACTAGAAGAATTAAAGTGGATGAACAGTTTTTTTTTTATTTGTAATTTTCATGTTAATGTTACCTGTTCTACCTTAGCAGTAGTTTAATTTAAATTTTACTTAAATGTTTCTTTGGGAAAAAATTAAGATTTTCTGATTATCATTTGACAAGGAAAAAAAAAACAGTACTGGCTCCAGTTTAAAAATAATCAGTCATCAGCTAAGGCTGATGTAAATAAAATAAAACAAATACCCCTCACTCCCACTTCAGCATTTTTGATTGAAAACAAATTTGTCCAAATTTGTTCTTGTGACCCAGGTGTATGTATATTTTCATAACGTATATTTAACTGTTTTTACACACGTATAGATATTGCATGTTTAAATTACATTTTGTGCAAAAGATAAAGTGCCTTTAATAATTAATAAATGAACCTTTCATCAACAAAATAATTCCTTATATTCACAAAATTTGAATCATGTAAAATATAAATGTTCTTCAAATGTTAGCAAAACATCAATAAGACAATAGACAGTAAAACTATATATTCAGCATTAATCCTTCTGTATTTGTACATGTACCCCACTTTTGGAAGTTTGTGTAAGTCAACAACATTCAAGCTTTTTGGGGCTAATACACACAGTAGGGTTTGTCAAAATAAAGGCATTGTTAAAATGCTTAATGAGCACTGCATTAATTTTATTTCCCTTGAATTCAACAAAACAAAAGATCTACCAATGGAACAAGTGAAAATCTTGAAATAAGATATTTAAGATCTATTTTCTAAACCAGGGGTGTTAAACTCATTTTAGATCAGGGGCCACATTTACCTAAATTTGATCTGAAGTGGGACGAACCAGTAAAGAAAAAAAAATTAAATAAATTAAAAAAAATAAATACATAAAAAATTATATATATATATTTTATCTCCAAACTTTTCTCTCCATTTTAGAGTAAAAAGGGACAATTACATCATGAAAACAAACAATATTTGGCTTTAGTTTATTATTTACACATGCATTCTAAAGTACAGGTCATAGTGGATCTATAGATACACAAAATATTTAGTAATATTAAAATTGTACTGACTGACACATCTCTTAGACATTTGGAATATTTCATATTTGTTCTGATTGAGATTTTTTAAAATGATACTTTTTTTTTTTTAGTTTCGCTAAATGAAAAAAAAAATCACATTTCACAAATCTTTTTTTTTTCTCCCTTGTGAAGATTTATACGTTATTGTATTATGAGACTGAATTGGTCTGAACAATAAATTTGATAAACTAAAATTTATATCTTGGTTTAATTTTTGCATTTCATAAATTCATCCCAAGGGCTGGATTTGGCCCCCGGGCCTCATGTTTGACACCTCTGGTCTTAACCTATTATATGTGACTGAAAAATTCCTCTTCAGGTCATTCTGTCAGATTTTAGGTGTCACATATTTGGACTAGAAAATAGTGTGTGAGAGCCTTGGTGTTTATGAAACAAAGGTTTTGTGAAAGGGCAGTAAAATCATCCAATCTTTGGTTTCGGTGCCTCTGACCCCGCTCTCCCCTACTGAACTCCCATGGCTGCTCTCCAGCATCGTTCTCCCTGCAAGAGTTTAACAATCAGCAACTCGCAGGTACCGGCCAAGTTCAACACTCCAGCCCAAAATAAGCACAACATTTTCACAATATGATATTACAGTGAGATAAAACTTCATACCAGGACTTTTGGGAAGTGTTGTTTAGCTGACACCACAAAGGTATTATCTCTAGATTCCATAGAAATGATAAATGATACGGGTGGCATCTCAACTTTCATACTGGCACCATGTGCACAGGAATTTTAATGACTGGTGAAAATCAGCAACTATTGTAAATGTTTTCAAAGTCTCACGGGGCAGGTTTAGCCCTGGCCTGCAGCGCATCAAACATGATGACGAGTCTCACCCACATGGTCTGTTGTCACAGCAAAACCCACTGTTGAATAGAAACTGAAGGAAAACACACATGGACGGGCGGCTGTGGCTCAGCTGGTAGAGCGGGTTGTCTGATGATCGAAGGGTTGCTGGTTCGTGTCCCGGCTCTGGCTGTCCACATGTCGAAGTGCCCTTGGGCAAGACACTGAACCCTAAGTTGCTCCCAGTAGGGTCAGGCAGCGCCAGTGTCTTGGCAGCAGCCGTCTACTGGTGTATGAGTGTGTGTGAATGGGTTTCTGTGAAGCGCTTTGTGACCCATGTCTGTGAAAAGCGCTACTATGGACACGTGCATGTATGGCTGTGAAACCATAACCCATTTATCCCGGTATAAATGGGAACATTTCCAGTGATTTTAATTAAGTTAAAGATGATCATTCACCTTCATTATGTTGCAGCCATCTTGAAAACGAGGCTTGGGTGGTTAAACACAAGAGGAGGCGTGTCTGCATCGTTTGACATTTACGTCACAGATGCAGACAAACAACTGGAGCTGCTCCCCATAATAACAGCAGGACACAGTTTTGGGCAGGTGAAGGTAAAACCATCCCTTGGGGTGTTCAGGAAAAAGGCTAAATTGAATTTAATAGGAACGTTATGACCCTGGGTTATAATTTGTATTTTCTGTATCTTTCTGTCTTTGGGTCGGTGGTCCACAGATGACGTGGCCATGGACACAGCAGTAAATTGCAACAAACATAGATATAGAAATACTAGATGTCACTCGTCCAATGGCTGGATAAGTTAACGCAGCAGCCATATTGGAACAGTTCACTTCCACAGTTTTTGGTTGTTTTCAGTTGGAAACTGTTCAGACAAATCACGTGTCCCAGTTTTGTAAAGCTTGGGCCTGCAATAACAAGTGCACAGTTAAGTCAAGGGTGGAAGGAATCACTTTTTATAAGTAATTGTATATTTTATATTTGTTTCATACTGCAAAGAGTCTTGCATAGAAATATTAGAAGCTTGACAGGTTTATTTATTTTGGATGTACACATTCTCTTTATATAGAAATCATCGATATCAAGCATGATAGAAGCACCCTCCTGCTTTATTTAATAGTCCCTCCAGGATTTTGTGGGCCATTATTAAGATTATTGCAGCCTGAAATGTCTGCTGCATGAGCGTTTGCCACAAAATTGGGATGGAAGTTGTGGTGCTTTTCAGGCTGTTGTTGCGGGAGGAAGTTAAACTTGCAATAAATAGTTGCGATTTATTAAGTAATATTTAGTGACTGGAAAATGAATTAATTCGTTGTGATATGGTTCTCTAAACTACCTTACCGAGATGGCAAATAAATGATTACGAGGATTACAAAATGCAATATTTTTTTTTCCAAATGCACCTGTTAGTTCAAAGGTTAAAGTTCATATGACCTCACAACACTACATGAAGTTATAAAACATAATATAAATGTCTCAGCCAGTCACAAAAACAGTATTACTAGTACTGTGTAGTAGATGCAGTTTCTGACAAAAATAGAACAAAGACACTAAAATAACACAACCTTTCAAATATGGCAAAAATATTACCTGGATGATAAAAATTCAGCAAAAAAAGTACTCCTCCAAATGCACCTGTTTGTAGTAGTCTGCTGACATTTCAGTAGCAGAAACTGGGAGGTTTTTGCAGCAGCGTTTTCAGGAAACATAAGTGGGTAAATGTTTTTATGAAGGTAAAGTGTCATTAGTTTCCAATGTCTGATTAAATACTCTAAGACTGTATTTATTCAGAAATATAATTGAATATTTTCAGTGGATGCCATGTGTTGTTAAATTCACTTTAACGTTATTAATTTATTCTCACTTTAATCACACACACACACAGATTGACACATATATCCTCAGGTTAGATTTAACTGACTGAGAATTTTCAAATAGATTGTTTTATCCTTTCTTACATTAAAACTGAGCTGCGATCATTGGCCTGTGTGTGTGTGTGTGTGTGTGTGTGTGTGTGTGTGATAACCTGCACACAGATCAACTACACATGTATGAGTTGTCAGTCAACAAATGACATGTATTTGTTCCATACATGATCTGTGTCAACTGGAGAACATCAGCCAAATGATACGTCTTCAGGTTTAGTTTTTAATAAATTATGGGAGATTATCGGCAGAAAGGAACGCTTCCCCTCTACTGTCATAAATCCGTCCCTGTTCTCTCTCGGCTGCAAGGGACTTGCTGGGGGGGCTAACAACACTAGTATTCCTGCTACTATTAGCATGACCTGTAGTCCCTAGGCTAAAACCCTGACACTAAACTACACTTCCTTCAGCTACTTCTATCCTCAGTGAAGGAGGCAGGGGATTCACTGAACATACTGAGCACAACAGACGGGAAGGTGAAGGCAGAGGGCTAGCCATGGCTCGGTAAAGCTAGGCTAGTAGACCTAGAAAAAGTTGTTTTTAATCCACAAACAGGCTTTGTAGCAAAGGTCAGATGTGTTTGGCTCTATGTGAGTACGGAGCCAACTAAAGACTAAGTCTACTATAAATAAGTCGTGCATTAAAATACAGTAAGTGAAGAGAACTAGGGAAAAGTAAATAACAATTTGTGCTAACTAATGGTTAATTGATTGTGCCAGTGCAACATTTACATTATAGTATGAATTAAACACATTTTCCTGTTTTCATACTGGTAGTTTCCTGTTTTGGTGTCAGTCATATTTTAAATTTTCTCCATGGTAAACATTAGGTTGCTACATGTTTTCTTTCACAACAAACCCTGAAAATAATGCTAATTACATGATGTGGTTCCTAACATTTCTTTATTCTTTTAGTTCAACATATACAAATGCCTCCTTTCTTTTATAGGACTTAGAACCAATGAAAGTGGATGGACATGTGAGGTTTTTTTTCTCAGTTTTTCACCTAAATATAAGAAAACACCTGATTTTCACTGAGCTTCACAGTTCTTACAATAAGGATAGAATGTGATGCTGCATGACATTCAGCGTTTGTACTGTCCTGTGAATGATGTCAAGGCATGGGAATAACAGTGTGGCCTAAAACCCAGCATTTCATATTGTAGTGGAACAGAACCAGAAGATATTCTGGAAAACGTGTGCATCTTAAATAATCTCAGACAAAATAGTCAGATGATACAGATGTACAACTGAGTGTGACTGCCGGTTAGTTTGGTTCTGTCCTTTCACACACATATAATCCAAAACATCAGAGTGAGAGGGAAGAAAATGACAGAGGTCCAGACCTCAGAGACCTCATAGTGGAATATTGGCCTGGATACGAGTCCAGTAGTTAGAGGTTTGAGAATGAATTTAACCACTGCTAACCTACTAAAAGACATGCACTCAATGTTTGTAATTGACAAATTGGTACATTTGTGTAAAGAGGAAGGTGGTTAAACACAAGCTCAGTTTCAGAAGCTTTTCCTTTTACACAGCGACAGAGGTAGGAGGTAATGAAGTAGAAGTACGTCCATACTGTACTTAACAATAGAACATTAATATTAGTTAGTTTTATCATTCCCTTCTAGTGTTCATAGACCACTAATGTTGACTATATTTGACCTCATATAATATCCCAGAAGAATCAGTTTATATAAAAGTACAACACTGGATGAATTACAGTACTCTTCTTTAACCTGTGTGTGTGTCTAGACTCCCTGCTTATGTGGGTGTTCTATACTTTGCTCTGTTGCTCAAAGCTGCACTGACAGCTCTGCTCAAAAACCCAGTCTCTGATCAACTTTATTGTCATGCCGCTCCTGTGATTATCTTTTCCATCAACACCTTGAGGGTACATGTGATGTGAGTCGTTGTGTCCAGGAGGTCCTTGGGTTACGCGGTACTCGACTTACGTTGTTTCAACTTGACAACGCCTGAGTCTCGTTCGCTATTTTGTCTCCAGTCGTCCCATAGTGTAGACTAGTTGTGTTTGTGCTCTGTCATTTTCTGGGTATCTTTGCCTTTTTCATTCCTGTTAAAGGAAGTGCAGGTGGGTAGTAGAGACAGGAAGTGAAAAAATAAAAGCAGATTCATGGATGAAACCATGGAGCTGTGGTTGAGCCACGGTTTGTTTTATTTTGAAGGTTTGATTGATGGTGTGTGCTTTAGCCAAAAATAAGGCCCTTAAAAGTGAGTTAATAGCAGACACTGTGTTTAATTGTAGGTCTGGGGCCAATGTATACGTGTACGAGCAGGTTTGTAAAGTCGACTGGGAAGGGTTAATTCCAACTTGCGTACAAATTTGGGGTACGTCACCAGTGTAGAAATGGACGTCATTCATACTTGTTCATGTCCTTGACTCTTGGTGAGAGCGTATTGGACTGAAGGGGCGCCATGCTCAGCTCTGTTCACATGTCTGGAGATAGATGTTTTTTGTTTTTATTTATTTATTTATTTTTTACCACTAATATATATGTTAGGTAGGACCAGAAGTGGGCAGGCGAGGGGGTGGGAATAATGGGACATGCCCTTTGCTTCTGAGCACTTAAATGTTCAATGTTACTTAAATTTCACATAAAATGAGAAGTAAATATAGGAATTGTTATGTTTGTTTGTCTGTTGGTTTGTTAGGTCGTCAACAACTTTATACAAAAACTACTGGACCCGTAGGTTATTTATGTCAGGGGTTCTCAAACTTTTTTGGCCCAGGTCCCCCTTGGAGGGGTGACATTTTTCCATGTCCCCCCTCATCCTCACGATACTGAAAATGATAAAAAACCACTTCAACAATGATTATTATGAAACAATGATAACCTTTTTTAATAGTGCTTTTGTGCAAACCAGCCACATTTTCAGGTATTATAATATAAATGAGCACTTCAGAAACAACAATTTTAAATAGTTTTAAAATAATAAACGGAACAAAAGACACACAAAACCGTGTGTGTGTGTGTGTGACAGACAGACAGACAGAGACTTAATGAGAGGGATGAGCTTGTCAAACTCAATATAAGTATCAATGTACTTTCTCTTTTTAGGGTTAGGGCGTTTGTTTTTGTCATTGTCATTTTCATTGTCATTTCTTTTACCACTTCTTGAGGAACTTGGCGGACACAAAAATCGATCCATGTTCGCTGCAGGGTGGCTAAAAATAGCCTGTGACTCGCTCCGTCTCAATTTAGTCAAGCTGGCGTCAAACAGCGCTGTTACTTCCACCCGCTCGCTACAAAATAAAACTTCCGCATTTCAAAATAAAACAGCAAAAAAACCCCCCAAAAAAACAAAACCGTGAATAATTTCGCGTACCCCCTGGACATGCGCCACGTCCCCCTAGGGGTCCGCGGACCCCAGTTTGAGAACCGTGGGTTTATGTGACATCACATTGCTATATAGTTGTGCGATTTTTCAGATGGAGGACAGGAAGTGGAGTAGCTTGACGAAAATGCCTGTTTTGTGTGGTTTACGTCTGTGCCAATCGTTTTAACCAAGAGAAGGAAAAGTGATTATTTTTTGGTTGTTTTTTTTGGAGTACCAAAGATTGCCTTTCATAAAGGTGAGAAATGGAATGTCTCACCAAATACAATGTCTACAGCCTCGATTGTTGGCAAATCTTTGGGTTCTGTCAAACTCATTAATCTTCATAAGATACGGGCTACGTCCAATACATTTGTAACTAACTGTATGTATCTCTGTTTCGATATTGGATCTAAATTCGTATAAAAAGCAGAATATCGTCAATGGTTTCCTCCATGGTTATTTCCTGCCCTCCAGCTGAAATCATGACATCATAGTCATGTGACTGAAACCAACCTATTTCCAATACATTTTCAGGAAAGGTGCAAGGTGGTTCCATTCAACTTTGGTGAATATAGGTCAAAGGTCAAGGTCACATTAACCAAATATATGCGTTCATAATGATAAGAGATAGGGCAAATAAAGTCAAATGTTTGAGGGGTGGGGTTTGTTGTACCTGGCACCACTAGTTTCAATGTTTGTTACATCAACACAATGAAAACTGAAGCAAAAAATGAGTTTTCCATTCAAATCTATCATTAAGTGAACATGAAGTGCATCCTTCCACTGTCATTAATCCAACTCCATGGGTTTAGGAAACTGCAAACTCAATTCTGGCATCACTTGATGTAAATGCATTGATAAGTGCAATTATAATTATATATCATGCTGACCAATACATACTCTGTATACTCTGATAGATTGATTAAGTTTGTTGTATTTTTTAATTAAACTGAGTCATTATTCATCGAATCAAATAATGTGATTCATAAAAGAAAAAGAAATAAAAACACAGTTCAGACATACCGATGCTGTTGAATTCCAGTGTAGTTAAACATCCATCATGGACAGCACTGCTATACCTCTGGACCGCACACACAAATGCACACACTGTATCCCTGCCGTGTCACATATATAATACTTTTATTGTAGGGAAAACCTAATCTGTGCATTCATCATGATCACAGCTCATAATTTGTGTTTTCTGCTCATTTCTGGACGTTTTTATGAAGACTGTCTTGGCAGATGATCTGACCGCTGCACAGGAGGCCTGTTTCCATCCAACCACACACACACACACACACACACACACACACACATATATATATATATATATATATATATATATATATATATATATAGCTGATCCCTCCATCAGCTCACACAGTATCACCATGACAAAGGCTAAGACACTAACACCACCTCCTCCTCCTCGTAGAACAACCACAAATCCGTCGGCATGACTCATCCCTCACACGATAACACACACCTTCCAGACATGGCTAACACACCGCAGTGTCTTCTTAAGCTTCCAGGACAATCCGGGTCTTATGCGGCCGCGGCGTCGTGCCGCCCGCTAGGCTACCGGCGCTAACGTTCCTAATTCTGCGGCTTTGCAAATCCAAAGCCAGACGAGGCTTTTGCGGCATGTGAAGCAACTGCTGGTTTGTTTAGGCCTTTCCTGTCATTTTTTTTTTCCCTCACTGGAACAACAAACATTATTCTATCAGCCCGTATATTTGGACTCCCTAAACCGTTTTAGGAGAACACAGAACAATGGGAGCGCTGGCTGTCGAGCTGTCACACACCATTTCAGACCAAAAAATGGAGCTTTCAGGAATTCCTCCGGGTCCGCTTCTGGCTTCGCGGCCTCCTTCATTTTGGTTTTCGTGAAAGGAGAATAGAAAAAAAGCTCTGTTTCACACACAGACAGGTTTCACACACACATCATTCACTGTCAGAGTCTGGAGCCACCAGGCTGCCACAGAGTAAAAACGGCTGCATGGGCATCTTTACGGCGCTACAGCCAGTGTGTAATCACTCCTGTAGGTTTGTCCGATCCTCATTCTGCCTTCAATGCACTTTACTCTTTATTTAGTAATGCTCCACACACTGTAATTACAATGTTTTTTTTAATTTGTTGCCTCAAATTTCAGCTGAGTGGGAAGATATTAACCCATAAAGACCCAGTATTACTTCTGTCAGTTCCAACAAATGACTTTTTCTTTATATTTAACTTTTCTTAAGTGATTTTTCACACTTCATTATGCCATAGTCTTGTGTTTTGTTTTTTTAGTGAACTCAGATTATAGTCGAGTGTTATTAAAGAAAAAGTGACTTCCTCCAATATCTACCATTAACTGAACATAA
The DNA here is from genome assembly GCA_020466265.1 of Siphamia tubifer. Classification (NCBI taxonomy): domain Eukaryota; kingdom Metazoa; phylum Chordata; class Actinopteri; order Kurtiformes; family Apogonidae; genus Siphamia; species Siphamia tubifer. Next base: position 6,071,811 of record CM035785.1, on the reverse strand, counting down.
ACCCAATGTTTCCATCGACTGTCAGTGATTCAACTCCATGGGTTTCACTGTTGAATCAATGTTGTAGAAGATTATGGTGTTTCCATGGTAACTACAGAGCTTCTAAACATCCAAAGATCATATCTGATAAACATGAAAAGATGAGTAACTGCATTTTACACCAATAAAAAGTGTAAAATGCTTCCGGAGTAAAACTAATGAAATGTTCCCACATGTGATATTGACAAAGAAAAGTTAAGTCTTAAATGCTGGTTATATGTCAAAGGAATATTGGTGTCAAATCTACTAGATCAACTTAAAAAACAGTCTGCACATTATGATCCATTCACTTTACAGGTTCTCTCTAGTGGAATATTTACTAATCCATTATATACATGTACATAAACCAGCATATATGTGGAATAACACACAATCCTATATATTAAAAAACATGAGCTAACCAGCACTTGTGTCATTTGTTTTATGATTCATCTGATTAAAGGATGTAAAATGATCACATTTAATGTCTGAATAAATATATATATATATATATATATATATATATATATATATATATATATATATATATATATATATATATATATATATATATATATATATATATATATATACAGTGTTCACATAGGGACGCATTCCGCATTATGGAACGTGTGCCATTGTGTGTGCCAGAACATCCTGTAAAACGTAATCTGTAACGTTTAGTTTAATTAACAGAACGCGTGCCTATGTGAACACTTTGGCTTGCCATACATTTCCTCCAGCGAGCTATTACCGTTTCTCTCCAACACAGCTCATTTGGTCTGTTAAAAAAGGGAAGAAATGGAGGGTAGGTTGTTCAGCCTTTGCTGAATATAACAAAACAGCTGTTTATAGGGTGTAGGCTGACTGCACTATCATTTGAGTCATGTTCTAGAACACTCATGCACACTTTAAGTTATTTTGTGCATCACCCTGTTGTTGAATTTGATGCAAATTGCTATGCAGTGCATTGAGGTGCATTCTTTACATATGTTATTTATATGTGCTTATATTTGTGGTGCATAACAAGGGTACCATATTGTCTGGAATATAAGCCTTTAATTTGGTCAAAAAAACGACGGCGCACCTTATAATCTAGTGCACCCTATACTGTTGGTTGTATTATCGAAGGAGCTCAAAGTAAAACATCTTAGAACCAGTCAATCTTAATAACATTGTGTCTCGATAAGTAAATGAATCTAAAAAAAAATGTTTCACCATAAATATTCCACTGATGTGTCAGTTTATATAAGTTACATATTCCTTTTTCCCACTATTTGCATTGCATTGTCTGCATTCGCATTTAAATCACATTCAGAAAGTGTTTATAAAAGGTCACATGTGCCTGATAAAAGGTCAAACATGAGCTGGTTTCCTGTTAGCAGTTATCAGTTATCCTTAGAGCTGAAGTGAGTCCTGCCTCTTCATCCACTGGTGTTAAAAATACTCTGACCATAGAACAAAGAGTGTGTGTAAACCACTGTTGCATGTCTTTGTAGGTGTGTTATCGTGCTCATCCTCTCGTGCATGTGTGTTGAGGTAATAGCGTCCTTATGTAAGTCCAATAACAGATCTGTAACCCAGACAGACGGGGTGAAAACCACTATCACATCCGGCCTTCAGTTGCACAGCGGCTCTTCCTCCTGGCCCGGGCGCTGCTCTCTGGTCCTGGATGGAGCTGTGGTTTCCTGCTCAGCGTCTGCAGCCGCTGATAGCATCTCCTTCTCTGCTGGACTTCCTTCTGCGTTTGGCTTCTGGGATCCACAAAGGTGTTCAAGAGAAATATGTTAAACCTGGGGGAAGGAAATCAAAAACACAGGCTGGGGCTTTTACTTCAGAGCATCTGCGGTTCCCCTCAAGGCTTGAGTCGATACACCACGTAACACATCTAGACTTTGAGGCAAAGATGAGTTACTGCAAATTTCAAGTGCAGGAAAGTCTCATACAGTATATGTATGAATTTATAATATTTACAGGACAGTAAATTTAACTTCAAAAGATCTGGATCCATTCCTGCATGTTTTCAGACAGTCCATAAACATCAACACTGTTATCATGTTACACTTACACTGATGTAAAAAGACATTATCTGTACATGTGACCCAAACATCCACCACCAGCCAAGAATGTCAAGATTTAGGTAGATATTTAGTACAGAGGAGGGACTGAACTAAGTAGAAGTACTTCATTACTGTACTGCGAGTATTTATTTTTCTGGTACTTCTTACTTTTTCCTCCCTACATTTGTTCATAAATATCTGTACTTTATACTCCTTACATTCTCAGAGTAGCCTGGTTACTTTTGTCAAACTTAAATAGATGTGACAGTATGAAATATGTGACTTTCTACGTCATAATTATGACTTTTTCTCATACTTGTGCATTTCTTATCTCATATTTCTGAATTTTTTTATCTTGTAATTTTTTGCTTTTTATCTCACAATTTTAATTGTTTTGTAATTTTGACTTGTATCTCATAATTAGGACTTTTTTTTTTAAATCTCAATTGTGATTTTGTTTTGTTTGTTTGCTTGTTTGTTTTCAGCCCAGTCCCACAAAACTGAGTAGAGTAACCTGATCAAACACATTATCTACACAGGCACTTTTAAGGCCTTTATTTTTGGATACTTTTGAAACTTTTCTGATTTTTCTTGCTTAAATAAATATTATTTCATCAATGGCAAAAAATATGCAGTTTCACTATTTCCTATTTCAATTGAAAAATTGTACCTTTTTTTTTTTTTACTTTTACTTTAGTAAAGGAGTTGAATCCGTACTTTTACTTTTACCAGACTATTGTTGTAGCTGTACTTCTACTTATGTACAGAATGTGAGTACTTTTACCACCTCTGATTTAGTAACAGTCTTTGAGGTGATGAAAAAAGAAGTGTATGTGAATGGATTATACAGATGTTTTGTGTTATTGGAAAATACGTATACAGAACAAAGAATGTTAAAGCAAATAAAGCTAATTTTTTTTAATCCTAAGACATGTTATAATTGAGGTAAAACTATATTTTTACACTAATATTTAGTGTATACTATATACTAATACTATATTTTACACCTATACTGGACTACAGTAAATGCCTCCATCAGACGACAGTGCTGTACAATATTTTAGAAAAGAGCATAACTCAACAGGCCAATACTGACAAAAAAAAAAAAGAAACTAAACAAAACAAACATAAATATCTGCCCAATATATCTATTGTTACATTAGACTCAATGAATATGTTTTCCTAAGTTCAAGGAGTTACAAATTTTTGCTAATATGGCCATGAAATAGAACAGAATTTAATGCTTTTTTTCTCAGCTTAAATATTCTTAAAAAGGTCCTAAACAGTCTTAGTTTTATTTGTTTATTCTATTTCATGACCTGCTTTGATAAAAAAACACACTGTGTGTATTTTGTGGGGAAGTCAATGCTTTGAGAGACATTATTTTTAGAATCTTCACACTGGTTTTATAATAGAAAAAGAAATGAAAACCACATTTTTTTACACTGTATTTCCTTTGTAAACACAAAAGACGTACAGGACATTATTTAAACGGGAGGACAGTGGGAGACGTGGCTAAAATATGTAGGGAAACTGGGAGGGTTGACAGGTATGTTTTAGACACTAATGCTTCATCTGTGTAAGACTGTAGAAAAAAAAAAAATGTCCAGACTCATGTGGGCGGAGTCAAGGGCGTGGTCACACAGGGACCGCCCCACTACTGTTAGATTTCATAACTGTTGAATCAGAGGACTTTCATATAAATATTCCACAGAACTGTAAAAATATAAATCCATCTGAAAGAGATTCGAAGACAGACATTTAGTTTAAACATTTAAAATGAAAAATATAGAAAATTACTGCGTCACATGTGGAGAAAAAATTATGAAAATATATATTCAAACAGTTATTATTTATTCTTTCTTTTCTCCTTCCTTCTTTCTACTCCTTCTGTTTCTCATTCTTCCTCTTCTCCTTCTTTCTACTTTCTACTTCTTCTCCTTTATTTTTCCTTCTTTTTCCTCTTCTCTTTTTCTGTCTTCTTCCTTCTTCTCCTTCTTCTTTTCTCTTCTACTTTCTTCCTCTTCTTCCTTTTCTTTCTTTCTTTTCTTTCTTTCTTTCTTTCTTCTTTCTTTCTTTCTTTCTTTCTTTCTTTCTTTCTTTCTTTCTTTCTTTCTTTCTTTCTTTCTTTCTTTCTTTCTTTCTTTCTTTCTTTCTTTCTTTCTTTCTTTCTTTCTTTCTTTCTTTCAAACAGAAGAATAAATCTTTATTGGCTCTAAAAAGTCCATCCCAGTGGATCATTAAATCATTAAAAAAGTGCAGAAGTCGTCTTGTTCTGGATGTAAACAGACTCAGATGTTGACGTAGACCACATGGTCCAGGTTCTGTCCTCCATGGCCTCCCCAGGAGCAGAAGGATCTGGGTCTGCTGGTGTTTGAGTGTTTGTGTGCACATGCAGAGCCTGAAGTGGATTCTTCAAATTGGCTTAGAGTGAGCGTAAAATCAAATCTGGAACCCCACGTAGCACTGTGAGTAAAAAAAAAAAAAAAAAAAAAAAAAAGCAAACCGAAAAAAACACCAAAGCGGACTCTTAACTGGACTTCATTTTTGCTTTCCGTGACCTTTGATCCCTCCTGGGTCGCGGTAAACTTCTACCCCTCGGACGTGCAAATCTGACAAACAGCGGGTATTTTTCTTGGTTAGATTTCAGCGGTATGCGTTGTATGAACAATGTTAATGATTGAATGTTCTGAGTGGAGCGGCTCCAGAGGCTGACGGGGGCCCCTCCAGAAACGTCCACGCTCCGATTCCCTGCCATGCCCCCCCCCCCCCCCATTCACTCTTCCATCGCAGGCTCGCATTACACTGGAAAAAATCTTACAAAGTGTTTTTGGTAAAAAAAAAAATAAATAAAAAAAATCTCATCACACTTAAATAAGACTTTCAGGGAACACATTTCATGTCCAGTGAGCAGTAAAATAATAAGTAGAAAAGCACGAAGAGAGCGTAGACTCTGCCAAGGCAGATCTGAAAGACACCCCCCCCACCCCCCCTCACTGATCACCACCAAACTTTTAGCAATTGTTCCTTTTGCCAGTGTCAACATTTTCTGATAATGCCAGTCAAATCTGTAACTTTTTGACTTATCCTGAAAACAAACAAACAAACAAACAAACAAACTCATGAAAACTGGTGAAAATTGAACTATGACAATTTCTTGTTGGAGTAAAAATAATAGCATAATAATTCATGAATAGGTTTTACCAGGCACAACAAACTCCGCCCTAGCTCCTAATGGACATCTCCCTCTAAAAACGTAAGACTATGGGTTTGGCCATTCGCACAAGGTCAAAGGTCATGGTTCTATTTTTGAGCCTTGTCCAAGGAATTCCTATATCAATCTGATAGCCTAGCCTAGCATTCTGGACCAAACAATTCACCCAAGAACACAAAAAAACTCAGTTTCTAATATGAAGAAGCAAAGGTTTTGTATTTTATAGAACTTTGAGACAAACTGACAAACTTTTATAAAATACCCTGACTCCACAAAAGATACTGTTAACCTGATTGACTCACTGTCGACTGCAAACAAGGGAAAAAAACTCTTAACTAAACTTAACTTAACTCACCTATAAGTCAGTTTTACTTCCAGTCAGTATTTGTGGAACACTTCTGCTCTTGGCAGGTGATGATGTGTTTGATAAACAACTGTCTTTAATAACACTGACCCAGTTCTGTCACGATAGTAAGACTGGTTTTATAGACACTTTAAGGTCATTATTCTACGGTCCTCTAGAACGTTGCGACAGCTGCCGTTCACTTTGAATGGACGTTCCCAGTGTTCTGCGGCTGGATTTTTTTTTCAATAACCACCCGCTGCACCATTAACGACCACTACCAATGGCAACGAGTTTTGTCATTTCAGATTCATGGTACCATATCACTCTGCAGGTAGTTCGGCCACTTTGAAAGTAAATATTCTCTACATTGTAACAGTTGTTTTGTCCAGTCTGTTAGAGAAGTAGCAGAAATAAACTGTAATAACCTGTAGAATAAGCAGGAAAATGTATTGCCCACGTGTGACTATTGAAAAATATTTCCCTTCGGGGCAGAACAATACCACTGTTCGGCCCTGTCTGGAAATATTTTTCTGATAGTAACGCGTGTGTAATTTCATTATTAAACTGTTAATTCCTCCTGTTAGAAATTGTTAAAAGTTGTTAGCTGCTACCATAAGCCTTGCTGTCGTTGCAGGAGCTTATGTTTGATAAGATCTTAATTATTAAACATTTTTATTTCTCACCTCACATGCAGTTTCCTATCTGTCAACAAAAGTAACTGAATACTTATAAGTACTCTTTTTGGAGTTATGAAAATTTAAAACCATGTGAACTTAATGTTGACTTTTCAAGGTCAAAGGTCATGACCACATTTTGAAGCTATGTCAGGTTTCCTATCTGTCAATGATCTATCTTCAGTTATAATCCATTTTATTTATTTTTTTTAGGTATTGATCCTGTGACCCCTGACCTTTTGGGTCAACAATAGGTAAAAATCTATAAACACAAGATGCAGAATTGAAAGACCGGCATTTTGGTGTTGACTGGTGTTTGTAAGATGAAAAGTAAAAAAGTGATATCCAAAGTTGGATTTTGACCTGTATTGTGACCTTTGACCTTGAGTCTTCAAATTTCAATGCACATCACAGTGAGAGCAAAAACAAGGGGGGGGGGGGGGTCTAATAAGACGGAATTACCTAAAGAACTTATAGAAAATAGATGTGGAAAATCTTATTTCAAATCATCTTACCATGATAATTTTCACTTGACTTTTTTTTCCTTAATTCAGGAAAAAAAAAAAACCTTATTTATATTATTATTATTATTATTATTATGTATTTATTTAATTTATTTGTACTTATTTTAATTGGGTCATTTTTTGCAGTGTGCAGCTTCCATCCAAACTCCAGAATCTCTTACTTTACCCTCACTCTGCACAGTTTGTGGTCTCGCTGGGTAAACACCAGGGGATAAATAAATGTCTATTTCTGAGAGCAGAAAGCAAATTCTGCTCTTCAACAGTGCATGACTGCCTTTGAATATTTTCATGCAGTAAATGTTATCATGTATTTACCCAGGAAGTGATGCCTGACCAGCCGCTGCCCCACATAGAGCCTCCGTAAATACAGGAATCTGACGGACAGGACGTCTTTATTTCTGTCATTTACTGTCGACACACGCTCACGTCTCCATCTCTGTCGTCCTTTGGCCACGTTGTTCTTTGTGTTCGAAACTGATCTAAGGGGGATTGTCTGTTTAAGATTGATTCTGGTTTTTATAGAAGATATTTTTACACACTTTAGCCATGATACACATTCATCTGTAAGAGCAAATTAAACCACAAGTGGTGAATGTTTGTGTCCAGATGGAGCTGCAGGAAAATAAGATAAGACACTGTAAGAAAAGATAAGATAAGGTGAAGTGAGGTGAGGTGTGATGAGACAAGCCAAGATACTGTGAGATGACATAACATAAATGTAGTTCAATGTATGACTGACCACATATGACTACATTTTTTGGGCCAAATATGCAAGATATTAAGGTAAATTAAGATCATTTAAGATACGAAATTAAGAAAAGATGCACTAAAATATTAAATAAAGTAAGATATGATCAGATAAGTTAAGATACAAGAAGATAATTTGATATAAATTAAGATATTGTAAGAAAATTTAAGATAAGATAAAATAAATGTGGCTCAACTTTTTGACAAATTTGCAGGATATTAAGATAAGTTAAGACCATTTAAGATACAATAAGACAAGATATATGAAATGATGATTTGATAAGATACAATAAGATCATTTAAGAGTCAGATAAGTTAAGATACAGTAAGATAAGATAACCTACACAAAAATACAATATTAAATGATAAGGTAATTTATAGGGGACTAAGACAAGTAAAAAATGCAATAATTAAGTTTAAGTTAAGATACAGTCAGAAAAGATAATTTATGGTAAGTTCAGAAAAAGATAAGATTAGTGAAGATACAAGATTAAATCAAAGATAAGTTAAGATACAGTAAGATAAAATTAGATAATTTATAAGATAAGATTCCCTAAGGTAAATAAACACAATAAAATAACTGAGTATAAGTTAAGATAAGATAAGTTCAGATAAAATATATAGTAAATTAAGATGAAAACACAACATATAAAATAATTGAAAAATAAGATGAACTAAGATGAGTTAAGATATGATAAAAGAAACAATATAACATAATTATAAATAACTGAATATAAGATGCACTAAGATAAGTTAAGATACAATACCAGATAAAATATAATAAAATATATACTTTTTAAAAGCATATACAATCAATGAAATCTATGATCAAATGTTATATTGATTACCATAAGTACAAACCTTAGTTGAAGCTTAAATCCTTTAACTGTGTTCCTATAATTGAACGTTTCCATCTGGTCAAACTGACCCTCGTCCAGTTTGAACAGTAACAGCGGTGGGAGTGTGTTAATTTACAGCCGCCTGGTTTGAACTAATGTTCACTTTATGTTTGACCTGAAGGTTAAACACCATCATCATGTTAACTAAAATGATTGTATCATCAACTTCTCAAATGACTTCTCATCATAATCACTAATAGATGTTATAACATTATAATTAAAGTCATTGTTTTGTTTTAACTTCTTTGGTTGAAATTGTTGACTAAACATGTTAATTGCATATATATTCAATTTTGATCGTGTTTTTTCCCCTGTATTTTATAAATGTTTTTGAATATGTTTAGAATTTTTCATATCTTTTGCTATATTTCTGAGGGGGTGAATTTTAGTGAATTTTAGCATGATTTTGTGGGGTTTTATTCTCCATGTGTTTTGTGTTTTTTGTGTATTTTGTGGGAAATTTGAGTCCAAAAAACCCAGAGACAGAACAGTCGACTGACATAAAGTATTTTGATCATGATTAATTGAAACTGATTAATCTGATTAAAACATTTAATGTAATTAAATGGAACAGCTGTTTTTTTTCCCAAGTTGTTTTATTGAAATTGTTGAAGGTGTTAATTGCACATATATTTATATTTTCACATATTTTGGAAATTTCGTCACATTTTTTGTTGAATTTTTTTTCTGTATTGTACATACATTTTTGAATATGTTTTGACATTTTTTAATCTTTTTTTGTATTAGTTTATATTTTTGGCTGAATTCTAGTGGATCTTAACATATTTTGTGGATTTTTTTCCCCATCTGTATGCTTTGTTGTTTCTTAGTGTATTTTGTGGGAAATTTCAGGACAAAAAAAACATAATAATACTAATAATTATTTATTAAAATTTGAAGCACTCAACGCTTATTCATTTTGACCCAAAATTTCCAAATGTAGGCACTTAAAAAAAGATATATAAATATAACCAGAGAAAAATGCTCTGAAAGTTACATTTTTACAAATAAAGTTCTCATCTTTGAACTGTAAAGTGCACAGACATTGGTCTGTTGGTAACTGGTGTGTTTCAGTCCATACCTCCCAAATGCAGACAAATACACCCTGGCTTTTAACAAAGAATGAATGTGATCGGGAAAAAAACAGACATTTGTTAGTGTTTCGAAGTCTGCAGCTTTTTATTTTTCTTACATCTACTAGTGACTGAGTCGAACTGAGGCTCGGACACTGAGGGTGCGGTGTGTGTGAAGTGTGCAGCCGATGGGTGCTGTCCCCTTCAGGTGTTGGCTTGTTATCCTGGTGGAGGTCAGGGGTCAGAGGTCACCTGGGTTTTGTGTCTGTGTGGCATTCCCAGGCTGCAGGCTGCAGGTTGATCAGTAACTGGACCATAAAACAACAGGCTGGTTTAAAGTCTACCCTGATAAATCCTGCTTACTGGGTCCGGTTTGGACTTTACCCTGCTCCGGCTCTGGGTCGGCGTCTCAGCCCTTTGAGCCCACTGTTATATAAAGTCTGTATGAAGGGTGTGTGTGTGTGTGTGTGTGTAATAAACACACAACATTCAATGGGCCTTTTATTTTCTTATGTAAGCTGCACTCAGCTCTGATGAGGAAGTAAAGAAGGGAAGCAGGTGATTAGCTGTGTGTGTGTGTGTGTGTGTGTGTGTGTGTGTGTGTGTGTGTTCATGCATGAGTGAGTGTGTGTAAGTGTTTAGATGTGTGTAAATGTCAATGTTTTAGTGTGTGTGTGTGTGTGTGTGTGTGTGTGTGTGTACAATCTTAGGGTAGGAACACAACACAAATTCAAAAGCCCATGAACATCACAATAGCATGAACACAGCATCTGTTTGAACTTCACACTGTTCTAGTATCATATCTTTTTAGGTTATTTCATCAATAACTTATTATATAATTACTGTATATATAATATTATATAACTATATATATTAACAATTTTATAAATTTAAGATTTAGTTGCTTTTTGTAATTTTTTCAAAACTATTTTATTCTTTTTTTCATCATTTTAGTTTATTTTATTGATGACTTTGATTATAGCAAGGGAGAGGGGGGGGGGGGTTACGGACATGGGCTGTTGCAAAATGTTGTGGGTGTTTTTTTTGGTTTCTACTATGCTCATATAATAATATCTGACTGCACAACCTTGCAAGGAAACTACTGGAGTGATGCTGCAGCCCCAGGAATATCAACTGTTGAACAGATCGGCCTCCAGGGTCATGTAATACAGTGGTTCTCAAATGGGGATATGGGGGTACGCGTACACCAGGGGGTACATGGAGGTACTGCAGGGGGTATGTGATGGTTTTCAATATTCTTTTAAAAAATAAGTAAATTATGTAAATAAATAAAAACTGTAAATCATGAAAATAATTTAAATTATGAAATAAAAAGTCAAAATCATGAGATAAAAAGTTAAAATCATGAAAAAAGTCAAAATTATGAAATAAAAAGTTACAATGTGATAAAAAAGTAAAGATAATTAAATAAAAAGTCAAAATCATGAGATAAAAAGTTTTTAAAAATGACACCAAAAAAATCTAAATTATGAGGTAAAAACTGATATAAGTTTGGATTTTAAAAAGCAGACTCTGACTTTACACCACTGTACCTCATTTTTCTTAAAAAATATTTTGCTCATGTCAGGGGGTACTGGACTAAAAATCTGTTTCTAAGGGGGTACATGACAACCACTGCTCTATGTCAAAGGTCTATTATCTGGACCCTGTCGCTCATTTGCTTGGTTGTGGATGTGGATGATGTTCCTGAAAGTCTAACCTTTCCAAAAATACCCCCAACTTTTATAACACACCATTATAGATTTTGCCCCAAAATGGCCTTTGGCTCCTGAGCTATTATATTCATTCATGTTCTTCTTTATTTTATTTTATTTACTAATTAATCCAACGAAACAAAACGTCATTGTTTTAATGTACAATGACAATGAAGCATTCAATTCAATTATTTAACTTTTTTTTTTTACTTAATTTTGCTTCTTCATTAAAATAAATAAATCAATATCAAGTGCATCCATCCACTGTCACTGATTTATATAGTGTTTCCATGGTAACTATGGAGCCCCTAAATGTCCAAATACGTCATATCTGATGATCATAAAAAGACTTTATTTTACACCAATTATTGACATGAATTGATAGACTTCCTGTTTGGCTCTGTAGATGTTTGGGTCTTTATGGGTTAAATTAGTGGATATTTTTTGTGTCCTAATAAAAATCGTGACTGTTTCCTCTTTTAATGGATGTGACGTCATTGTCGAACATGTTCTTTATCATCATTTTGTCAAAGCTCAGGTGCACCGTGTTCTTTCAGTCAACCTGAAAGATCCTTCAACACACCGAGTCTCCTTTTCTCAACCATTGCCTTCTGTTATTCATGTCAGCTGTTGTTTATTTATTTTTATGTTAAACCCGCATAACCTTTGATATTCCAACAGTCGTTCAAATGTTTCATTGTATGACATGGTTAAGTTGGGTGTGACTTGTTTGCAGACTATGAGATGATAACATTTACAAAGGTTCAGACCTACAGTAGATCAGGGTTTGAACTTTATATATGTGGTATTTAGTCAATATGCTGGTGGAGGCTCAGGAAAACCATTCCACAGAGGCTGTTGGAGGTAATATTTTAATCTGGATAGACCTTAGTGTTGATCAGTGTGTACTTACATGCTGATTTCCCATGTGTTGTTAGTAGACGTAGGTCGTAGCAGCAGTTACATTAAGATGGTCAGACTAAAGTAATTTGGGAACTAGACAACAACAGTGGTTCTGTGTCAGCCTCACTGTGCATGTGACCAAAAATATCACTACAGTTTGGTCTGGGACAGGAGTAACATGGTGGTGAAGAGGTCACAGAGAAGGTCCTGGGTTTGATTCCCGCCATGGATGGCTGCATGGATAATTTTTTTGGTCTTTTTTGTTTTCATACCGTCTTCCACATACACATATTTTTGATCATTCATTTATCAGATAGAGGTAGTTGCATATTTAGCTGCTTTAGTAATTACAGCTACTTCCTGTAGGCTTCATTAGAGACATCACTATGATGTGATGGATGGATGGATAGATAGATAGATAGATAGATAGATAGATAGATAGATAGATAGATAGATAGATAGATAGATAGATAGATAGATAGATAGATAGATAGATAGATAGATAGATAGATAGATAGATAGATAGATAGATAGATAGATAGATAGATAGATAGATAGATAGATAGATAGATATGGTTACATATAACATAATGTTGACAGTGTAGAACCCGTAACCTTTACATACAATCCCCTTTCACTGACCTGGTCCAAACATGTGCCACTTTGACTTCAGGTTTAACCCAACAACTACAGTTTAAAGGTCAGGCAGAATTAAACCCCCAACCACGTCACTCAGTGGGCTGTAAATAGTAGATCTGTAGTGACCTGGGCCAGTTCAGTCCCAGTGCTAAGCAGGGACTGGAAACCAGATTGACATTTTTTAAAGGATTTTGTTGGTTTTCATAGAAGAAATCAGCTGAAGGTTGAAGTCAATTTAAAGAGTGGTGGAATAAGGGTTAGTTTATGGACACAGATGGACACGGACATTCTGTTCGACCTCTGCCTACATTACACGTGCATTTCTGTCCATTTTCAAACCCAGACGGTATCGGTAGTACACAGCACTACCAGCGGTAACCACAGGGGGCAGTGTTGAGGTTAGAAGAGAATATGTTGCATAAATAGTAGAACTGTGTGAGTTAGTGAAAAACTACTGACATATTTATGACACTACCATCTGAATATCCAATATATGGACTGGACATTGTATGTATGACTTGTAAATATACACTTTTAATTGCTGTGTTATCTGTTCACATTATACGTTTTCCATGTGTATGTTCAGTTTACACCACATCAAATACCACGCACTGAAGCTTTCTTTTTCTCATCCATCTTGTCAAAATAAAACAGGTTAAACACAAATGCCTGAAGAAGTAACGTAACATACAACACCCTTTGAGATCAGTCTGCATGATGACATTTAAAACAGACGTAAATATTTAAGTATGTGGACTAAATTCAGCCTGAACAAGCTTTATGCATCCGCAAGTTTTTGTTTTGTTTTGTTTTTTTAATATTGTACTTTTTAAAATACACAAAATTTGAAGGGGATTTGAGGACAGCGCAGCATACCTGAACTATTTGAGAAGACTACATTTTATGCTGCAGCCGTCCAATGACAACAATAACAAAAAATGACAGATGTGAAGGTATAATTATGCAAAAAATAATACAAACATGAGGTTTCCAGTAAGACATGGATTTGAGATTTGGCCAGAATGAACAGCTTGACAGCCTGAACCTGGAACACCTATGATGTGTATTTGTTTTCCTTGTAATAAATTACACCTGTGTTTTTCATGTGGTGACTGATTGGCAGTAAAGTGGAGATAGCTCTATTCCTGCAGACATGAGGGCAGGTCTAATCAAGCTCACTGTTATAAATCTGTGTGGGTGGAGCTTGGATGAAATGTTCTGAGCTTCTAAATATGTCATTAATAATTCTAATAATAATAATTAATAATAATACATCTGAAGCAAGATTCACAAGGCAGGTCTGAAATCACATTATAAAATATCAGATACATACACTGAATGTAGAACCACATATAAAAGTGGCCTGGGTCAGATTTGTGCTGTTCAAACTGTCTTTAATGGATCACAGTAATAATTAATAAACAAAAACTGATCAAAAAACAGTGGTTCCGAGCACAACAAACACTGGACTTCACAAACATTTTATCTGATTTGCCGTATCCCTTATCGTTACCAAAACACATTTTCTCAAACTAACTCTGACACCTGCGCCTTAGATGTTTAAAAGACATAGAGGACAGCATCATGTCCATTTCCTTTGGTATAGGATAGTCAAACATCTCTTATGACCGCTGACATTTTTATTTTATTTTTTTTATTTTTATTTTAATTTATTTTATCTCAGTCAAAATACAAAACAAAAAAAAACAAGCACAAGGCAGGTAGACACATTTTCACACATAATGAATATACTGCTTGACCGAAAAGGTTTAGGGCCGAAGCCGAAGCTTATTTATTCACCATTACCAATACCTTACTGCAATATGTTCTGCAGGAAAAAAACAAACAAAACAACAACAACAAAGATCAAATACCCACAATGCAAGAGTCAAATACAGTCCCCTTTTTTTTTTTTTCCTTTTCCCTTTTCTCCCTCCCCCCTCCCTTTTTCTCTCCCTCCCTCCCCCTCTTCTTACTTTTACTTCCTTTATCCTAGTTTTACTTTTCATTCGTTTTTCTTCCATTCTCACTCATGCATACGCATAAATATACACATATATATAAAAAGATAAACAGAAATAGATTACAGAACAAACAAAAATAGTAAATTGATTAGTCAATCATTCAGTTAGTTAGTAGTAGTAATAATATTAATAATATTATTATTATTATTAATAATAATAATAATAATAATAATAATAATAATAATAATAATAATAATAATAATAATAATAATAATAAGACAGTTTAGTTGTGAGTTTGTATAATATGTGTTACAAGGTTTATTTGCTACTACAAAGCAGTGTATTTATCAATGACCCTTGTTTTGTATAATTTTTTGAATAATTGTATAGAGTTTGCTGTTTTTAGTTCATTTAGATACTTTAGGGTCCTTTCATTCACTCAACATGTAAAAAGGAATATTTGGATGAAAATAAATTTTATTTTCCTTCATCCTTTGATAAATTGATATTTTGATGGTTACAAAAGAATTCCAGATAGTGTTTGGTGCTGTTTTTGTTGTTGTTTAGTCTATAAAATGTGAAAAATGATAAAGAAATGATGGTTTTTCTGTGATCAGACATTGTCAAACTGTTTATTCAGTCCAACCAACAACCCAAAAACTCAAACAGAGTCAGTTTACATCCAGACAGAACACAAAATATCCACAACAGGGAAGTTTGGACAACAAAAATGATTTTAAAAAACTTTTATTTCGACCAACCGTCCTTGATCACTGCTCCGTAGGTGACCTCAGGAGAACTGCGGTGGCCTTGGTCGACCCAGACGTCACCTCAGCTCAGAAGATGACAACAACAACAACCTGTTTTCCTTTTCTTTTCTTTTTCTGACAAACTCCTGGAGCCCAAAATGACCCAAAGTGAACCACAGCGTCTCAGCGAGTCCCGCCGGCTCCTCCACGCTGTATACATCTGACATAAATATACTCAGCTGCTTTAAATAGCCAGCTGCCATTCACTGTAAACACAGCCAACTACACAGCGCAGACATGCTGACTGCTGTTTTCGCCTGCACGGCCACAGCGACGACTGTTTTTCAGGAACAAAAATGTCGAGTCAGATGAAACTTCTGCTGCCGCTCCAATTCAAACACTTCATTTTAATGTCTTCCATCCATTATTAAATTATGCTGCTTTGTCATACAGCGTATTATCAATTTATTATGTCACTTTTAACATAATAATATTGAACTTTATTCATTTTATGAACATCTTCATTAGCAGTAAATAAAATATGATTTTCACTTAAAAACTCAAAATACAGAAAAAAAAAGGTCAAGCCTCGAGAAAAAAATAATATTGGAACTGCCATACCTGTACCACTGGGTCTTTAAGGGTTAAACAGAAGTAAAAATTGTCAAATGAGCAAAGAAGAATCTGCCAATGAAACAAGTGAAAATGATCTTTCTTGTAATCAGATTTTCCAGATCTATTGTCTATAAATAAATATATTTCACTTACAAGAAACTCTTTAGAGAATTCTGTCTTATTTTAAGTGTGATGAGATATTTGGAAAAGAAATGTGAAAAAATATAATTTAGGTTTCTGTAGCAGTGATGAACTACATACTCAATGTTTTGTTTTAACGTGAGGAAACTGAACCATAAACAGATATTGAAGCTGAGTATAGATTGATTGACAGACTTATAACTAGAGTTAAAATGTGTGAACTGACGCTGAAAGTCTTTAGTTTCCTCAGCAAATAAAGGCGCTGTTGTGAATTTTTAAAATGGTGTCTGATACAGTAAAGGGATGGGCAGTTGTCCAGGTCCGTCCCCAGATATTAAAAAACTCCACCTACTCCACAAGCTGCCACTGGATGGTTATACGTTTTAAAAAAGGGGGGGGCACGGACTCTCCCCTGCCTCCACAACACAGTTCTTTAGTTTTTGAGACATTTAACTCCAGATGAAGCTGGCTGAGGGTCTGGACCAGGTCTTTGACAGCCTGCTGGTATGGGTCCAGCGCAGTCGGGCCAGTTTATGTGGGCCACCAAGGCCATTTCATCCGCATACTTAAAAAGACTCATTCCCTCCTTGTTACAAGTTATGTTATTGGTGTTTACAGTGAAGAGAAGAGGAGCTAAAACACAGCCCTGAGGTACACCTGTGCTTTAAAACAGTTTACTCGATTTAAAACCATTAAAAGCACTTGTTGTGGCCTGTCATTTAAAAAGTTCCTAATCCATAAAACCAGTGTGGGGTGAGTGTGGAGGTCTAAAAGAATCTTCAACAGGGTGTCTGTGTGCTCAGCCCATGAATAAAGTCCTGGTATGAGGGTTTGGAGAGTCCATGTGTTTAGTGTTCAGTAGTGTGAGGTTTGTATCCTCAACACCCCTTCTTGACCCATAGACAAACTGAAATGGGTCCATGTTGTGTGGAGGTCAAGAGGTCACACAGGACTGTCTCCATGCACTTGCACAGCACAGAGGTCAGAGCCACTGGTCTGTAGTGGTTCAGATTTTTGGCTGTTGGGGTTTTTACTGATGTTTTCCAGCAGACACTGGAACAGTCTGCTGGTTTTTGCAGTGCTCAGGTCATTTAGAGTCCTCGTTAAGAGTTTGAAGTTGACGAAGCTCAGATGGGAGCTGCATCAGAAGGAGCTGAAGTGACAGTTGACATGTCTGTCTCTGTGTCCAGTCAAAGTGCTGACTCTGAAAACATGGAAACATCTGCACGCTCTCACTTCTGGTTTTCACCATCTGTCGAAGTCAGGATCGCACGGCATTATGGGATGTGGACGGACATGTGCATGTCAGCAAAAAGCCAGTGGTGAGCAACGCGTACTATTTCTGTAAACGCTGGGGTCACAGTTTATGTGGATCACAGGTGACATCTGATCCCAGGTCAGATTGAATCCAGTCTGATGTTTGTGTTTGTTTGTTTTATGCAAACTTTGGCAGCTGCAGCTTTTTGATGGAAAATACAGTCAACAATAAATGAGGAAAGTGAAGGCACCGTTGGTCAGACATGTTTTTGCACAAGGATGACCCTTTTTTTTTTTTTTTTTTAAAGGAGGGAAACAATCTGTGAATTAAGTGTTTTAGCAAAGCACAACAGTTATGGAAACTGATGATGACTTGAGTGTTTTTTTTTCAGGGGAGGTTTTTTTTCTTTTTTGCAGAGCATAGAATGTTGGTTTGTTTACTTTTTGTTTACTTTTCTCATTCTTTTGTTTGGTCAGGTTTTCTTTCAGGGGCCACATTAGCTGTTTACACTTTGTTTTCTCCCAAAACAGATGATAATAATAAATAATAATAATAATAATAATAATAATAATAATAATAATAATAATAATAATAATAATAATAATAATAATAATAATAATAATAATAATAAATAATAATAATAATAATAATAATAATAATAATAATAATAATAATAATAATAATAATAATAATAATAATAATAATAATAATAATAATAATAATTTATTATTATTATTATTAATTAATTATAATAAAAAGTGTTGCCTGGCAGGACCAACCCCACCCCCTCACAGACAAACAGATGGACATGCAGGGGAATGAACAAACAAAAAAAACAAACCAAAAATCTCCCCTTCAGGGGGCGGGACATCAGTACTGTGCCATGTTCAGCAGTGACAGCAGTGATTGGAGGTTTCACACTCCATTCTTTGTGGTTAGTGTTAATTTTGCATGTTCCTTCTATTATTTCTCTTATTTTTTCTCTTGTTTTCCTTGTAAGCTGGCTATTTTGCGTTGTGTGCATAGGTTTGGCACAAAGTGGGGGGAGTACTCTGGTCTTATCCCCCCACCCTCTGCTCTTCCATCCTGTTGCTCTCCTTCCTCTGTTTCTTTTTATTGAACAATCATTTCTGCTGAATTCATAACTGGTTCCTGCTCGAATTTGAGTATAATTGTGATAACCACTATGTTGTTTTGGAAAAAGTCACTTTTTCTTCAGTTTTCTCTTTTTTAGTTATAACAGTCCTCCAATGTATTTCAGTATGATGATTAAAATACATGAATAGTACAACAAATACATGAAAATACTTGATTTTCACAAAAAAGCTCAATACAGAGGATAATATGAGAGGAACTGTGCGTCTCAATGTAGTTTGCTGTTTACCAAATGAAAATAAAGACATTTCTGATCTCTGATTAATGGAGAGAAATCATTTAAAGGATAAATACAAAGAATAAATAATTTAGGAATTGACAAAAAAACCCAGCAGTGGTTGGTTATGGGTTAGTATTTGTGGTGTTGTGAGGCATCTGGGTCAGTTTTTGACCTGTTGGACCCCTCAGTCCCACCCAAGGTTATTGTTGTTCATGAAAGCTAACCAAATGACAAAACCTAAAATTTAAACACATTTTTTTTACTGAAATACATAAAAACTAGAATAAAACAATAACTGTTTGAAAGTGTATTGTGTGCTTACAAAACTAAAACATATAAAATTCCCTTTGTTTTAAACTATGTCAATGTAACTAAAGTTGGGAGAAAGAAGCAGCAAAAGTCCTGGATGGGATTTATGTAAAAATAATGACCAGGAAGATAAAATATATGGAAACAATTTAATACTAAAACTAAGCATTTAAAAAAAATCTGGTAAATCAGCTCCAAACTCTTTCTTTCTTTCCTTCTTTGTTTGTTTGTTTGTTTGTTTGTTTGTTTGTTTGTTTGTTTGTTTCTTTCTTTCTTTCTTTCTTTCTTTCTTTATTTCTTCCTTCCTTCCTTCCTTCCTTCCTTCATTCCTTGACCCCCAAAAAGGAAGAGGAGTATTATTTTTTATTTGTGTATTTGTCAACAACTTTACACAAAAACTGAACCACTTTCCAGGAAAGGTGCAGAATGATCCCATTCAATTTCGGTGAATGTAGGTCAAAGGTCACAGTAACTAAAAATGTGTTTTTGCAGTGATAAGCGATAGGTCAAATCAGGTAAAATGTGTGTGAAGGGTTGGGGTTTGTTGTACCTGGCACCACTTGTTCATATTACTTTTTTATCCCTCCATCTCCCTGTCTCTTATTCTCCCTTTTTTCTGCTTTCCTTCTTGCTCTGCGAATGCTAAATTATTTTTAACCTGTGTACTATTTTTATGTGAATGGCTGAAGCTGTTCAGCCTGGACCCACATTTGTAAGTCAGTCATGTCTTAACTCATAAAGATCCAGTGTGACTTTTCTGGTAGGTCCCAAATTCTTTTTTTTTCTCTCTTTTTTAATCTTTCTTATATAATTTATCCACACTTTTATACTTAATGCTACTTTGTATTTTGTGAAATTTCACAATGTGAATTTGCAAATCTTTTAAAGGTGAAAACTACTTTTCCATGCCCCTTTTGGAATCTCATGTGTCACCCAGACTTACCAACACATGCTCCTTTGACAGTGGTTCATCACCTCCACTGGCTGCATTCACACTAAACAACAAGAGGAACCAGGGACCCACAAAAAGCCAGTCCATCTGACGTCAGATGGACTTTAGTGTCACCCACGTGGGGTTAAACCCATCTCCCATTACAGTGAATTTGAAGTAGCATTAGCATGAGCATTAGCATCTACGAGAGAAGACGGCGCCACAGTAGCTGCTGCACAAACTTGAAAAAAAAAATGCCGGATCAAACTGGTTGATGTGTTCTCTGTGGAAATAAAGCCTCATTTTTTCCCCTGCACATTTTCAGAACAAGCAATGGCACAAAACCTAGCTAGATGTTACTCTGGTAAAGGTAAACACACACGGACAGCGAGAGGGGAGGGGGGGGGGTGTTCCTTCACGCATTCTGAGCCAATCAGAGACGCCTCATCACCGCACCATGGACATGTATGAGGAAGTACCAATCTAGCATTTACCAGCAGGAAAGCAGTAGTTGACAGTCTTCTTGCATCCGCGTCATGTGACTGACTGAATGCAACTTGATTGGCTGGCTGTCGGTTCAACTTAGAATAGAATTGATTACTTATCTTTGGTGTTCCAGAAGTGTGAATTTTTTGTAACTGAATTTATTACAACTGAATTGGCTGACTTCAGCTGTAATAATTCAGTAGAAGTGACCATATATTCATAAAAGAGGGGTGTTGTAGAAATGTTATGGTGTAAGTAAAATAATGTGTCAGAAGTGAAAGGGTTAACCATGAGTTAAACAGACAAACACATACAAGATGACTTTAGGTTTGACTCATGGTGACACTATTGACTGCTGTTGTGATTAGACTGGTAGATAAAAATGGAGCTTTACACTCAGCAGAAACACATACACACACAAATACACATGGTTTGGTTGTTGAGTTCAGATCTCTATCGTAGTTTGTGTGGTTCACAGAGAGTTTAGTGTTGAAAATTAAAAAAAAAAAAAAGTCCCCTCCTTCTTTCTCATCTTTACTTTCACCTTTTCTTTTTCCTCTTTTACAGTTTCGTGCAGTTCCTCTTCCTCGTGTCAGACTGAAACCTTCATCTATCACTGCTTTTGTTTCACACAATAAAGAAACAAAGTGTTCCAAAGTGTTTGCGTGAATAACCGGGTTACAAACAGTGGAACGTGCGTCGACGAAACTGTATCTGATAAAAACACCAACACTTTTCACAAACTCACACACAAGCTCCTATCTTATCGTCCTGTACTCGACACTTCTTTATTTAAACATTAATTCATTCATTCTAATCACATTCTGTCTGTTAACTTTGGCTCTGTGACGATGTATTTTATATTGTCTGCCGTTATAAAACCCCACCTCCACATCTTCATGTTTCTTTTGCAATAAAAGTGTCAGAAAATTAGTTTTTTCTTTTGTACTTTTCAGGAAGTACTTCAATATCTGGCTATTAATTATCATTATTAGAAATAATCAACGCTTAAAACAATGGGTTTTAGTATAAAAGAAAAAAATGGACATCGCATAATCTATGTCCACATATTATTAAAAACAGCTCTCAGTAATCATAACGAAACTTATTGTGATTACAAAAGTGAACTTTGAACTATTGTACACTTTATACCTTCACTACAGTTATTTCCAACAAGTCACTGATAAATCACCATTAAAACACTGCTAAAAACCTTGTTAAAGTATAGCTGAAACATAGCCTATATGAAATACAATTAAACCCTGGATAAAACACCACTAAACCTTAGCTGAAACAGTTAAAGCACAACTAAAATCTGGACCAAAATGCAGCTGAAATGTAGCTAAAACATAGCTAATCTTAGCCAAAAGTTGGCAAAAACCTAGCTAAAATAGATAAAGTGCCACTAATACTTAGCTAAAGCACAGCTAAAACATGGCTGAAACTTAAAACATAACTTAAATATGGTTAAAACACAACTGAAACCTAGTTAAAACCTAGCTAAAACGTGGCTAAAGGTAAACAAACTCACCTATGCCCCGCACTAGTCTATCTGCCCTCTCTCTACTGCCACAAAGTGTTGTATAACGTTGGAAAGCTTAGAATGTCAGCTTTGTGAATGTTGTAGCTAGGATACACGGTTCAGGAGGTACAATAATACGAAAAGTGTAAAGTACAAAATGTAACCATTTCTGTCATTAAAGGCTTAAGTAACTGAATTAATTCTTAGTTTTCCATCTATTTGCACTCATCTGCATGTTTACAACGATTTGAAAGTGTATTTTCTTCTGTTTTGGATGAAGTTATGTCAGCATAGTTTAAATGATACGCTTGATGTTGGGGTTAGTTCAGGTCTGATGGACGCTCTATGTGCAGTTAGACCACTTCATAGTTTTTCGCTGTAACAAAGCCAAACTCCGTAGGTGTGTTTGGTTCGAGTTTCTGTCCGCCATGGGATTTTCTGGGAGTTTGGCCATTAAACACACAGTCAGCATTCCTCACAATTTATAAGAAAAGATACAAGCTCTCTGGGGTAGTTTTTAGTCATGATTTAGGTGTTATATAACAGCAAAGATGAAGATAAAGTTTAAATCAGTTTGACTCTGGTGACTTTGGTATTTAACAACTGAGGAATTGTTGTCAGCGAACCAAAAGCTAAAGTTAAAAACCAGCTTTTAAAGACGATTTCTGACAGCGTGACATCACCTTCCAGTCCTTATTCTCACATTTTTCTTCTCTATTGTAGTCAGAAACAGACATTTTCAGAGATGAGCCGCTTTTTGAAAGTTGTGATGAATTCATCTCCACAGACGTACGTCAACACCCTGCCTCCCGCTGTCTCCGGTCTCCATGGCAACGGCCGTCAACAGACACACACATACTTTTCTCATCTGTATTCTGTTGACTGGTGAATGAAGCTGAAAAAAACGCTGTCATATGTTTGACAATAGGACGTTTTCAGGATGTTTTCTGGGCTTACGTTGGTTTGTCTGTGAAAAAATGCTGTGTAATTTCAGTATCGCTGTTTGGCCACCGAGCCAAAGTTGTGTCACAGTCAAATCGAATCAGATTTTTTTATATAGAGCCAAATCACCCAATCCAACTTTATTTGTAAAGCACTTTAAAACAACCGTCCAAAGTTCTGTACGGAAGAATAAAAATAAAATAAAATACAGGAAACATAAAGTTTTGTTGTGATCTTCTTTGTTCTTCATCATTGTTCTTATTCTTCGTTGTTCCTCATCTCCTTCATTGTTGACATCTTCTTTGTTTGTCTTCTTGGTTGTTCTTCTCCATTGTCCCTTGTCGTCTTTTTTCTTCTTTCTCATTCCTCGTTTCCTCCATTGTTGTCTTCTTTCTTGATGTTCTTTGTTCTTCATTATTGTTTTTCTTCGGTGCTGTCATCTTCTTTATTGTTTTTGTCATATTCCTCTTTGTTGTACTTTTATTGTTGTTGTCATGACATCACTTCCTGAAGGGGGCGTGTCCAGTCTAACCATGGTTTACAGGGGGATCTTAAATCTCCGCCCCTTGCGGGAGGCTCATGGGGCCTGAGATCAGAAAATTAATGAATGGTATTCAATGGGAAACAAGATGTTAAAATGGTATCTAATTTGTCATGTGACCTGAATCACACACTTGTTGTACCTCATAATAAATTATAATTATTGGTGTTTTTCAACTGCTTCTGTTAATAATTTGGACTACATGTCTGGAACGCATGTGACGTCACCACAGACTCCACACCACAGCTGAGCAGAGGGTGACGTCACATACGCGATGCATTGTAGTCTCTTACTAAGTCCTCATAAAACCTAATGTCAAGTTTGCTTCCCATCAAAAATGGGTGGTCTGCCTATGTCACATCAAATAGTTATTATTAAACACTATCATATGTGAATTTCAGAGCACTTGTCAAACGAAATCAGAATTTATCTTGACTTGATCCATTCACTCCCATTCAAATTTTTACAAACTAAGCCTCTCCATATACAAGCTAGAAAACCTGGACTTTTAACCACATTATCTGGAACCAATAGTCCGATTCTGAAAAATCCAGTGGGATCCAACTACAGTCCGAATAACTTAGAAAACATTGACATTAGCTAAACTGAGGCAATAAGTAGAATTTCTTTAAGTGCATGTAAATGTATTGATTGAAACATATCAGATACGTTTGCATTTGAGCCACATTTTCCTACATCTGAATGGAGCCTTAGGTAGTGGATCATAAGGGGGCGGAGCTTAAGTGTGAAGACTACCCAGATACATCACAGTGGATCAGTCAGACTATTCATCATGGTGGTCTGGGACACATTAGACCACATATGTTATGCATTTTATATGTTAATGTTTGCTGATACATTCCCAACACAGACACAACATGAAAATATGTGTCAGTACAGGTGGACATTTGGAAAAGAACTGGGTTTTGGAATGTCAACAGTTGGAATAATTCAGAGAGGTTTTAAAGCTCAATAATCTATCTATCTATCTATCTATCTATCTATCTATCTATCTATCTATCTATCTATCTATCTATCTATCTATCTATCTATCTATCTATCTATCTATCTATCTATCTATCTATCTATCTAATCCTCTTTCTCGCTCTCTCTTCCTTCCCCTCCCTCTCTCGCCTCTCTCTCCTCTCTCTCCTCTCTCTCCTCTCTCTCCTCTCTCTCCTCTCTCTCCTCTCTCTCTCCTTTCTTTCTCTCTTCCTCCCCCTCCCTCTCTCCCCTCTCTCCCCTTTCCCTCTCTCTCCCCTCTCTCTCCTTTCTTTCTCTCTTCCTCCCCCTTCCTCTCTCCCCTCTCTCCCCTCTCCCTCTCTCTCCCCTTTCCCTCTCTCTCCCCTCTCTCTCCTTTCCCTCTCTCTCCCCTCTCTCTCCTTTCCCTCTCTCTCCCCTCTCCTTTCTTTCTCTCTTCCTCCCCCTCCCTCTCTCCCCTCTCTCCTTTCCCTCTCTCTCCTCTCTCTCCTTTCCCTCTCTCTCCCCTCTCTCTTCTTTCTCTCTCTCCCCTCTCTCCTTTCCCTCTCTCTCCTCTCTCTCCTTTCCCTCTCTCTCCCCTCTCTCTTCTTTCTCTCTCTCCCCTCTCCTTTCTTTCTCTCCCTCCCTCTCTCCCCTCTCTCCTTTCCCTCTCTCTCCTCTCTCTCCTTTCCCTCTCTCTACCCCCTCTCCTTTCCCTCTCTCTCTTCTTTCCCTCTCTCTCCCCTCTCTCTCCCCTCTCTCTCCTTTCCCTCTCTCTCCCCTCTCCTTTCTTTCTCTCCCTCCCTCTCTCCCCTCTCTCTCCTTTCCCTCTCTCTACCCCCTCTCCTTTCCCTCTCTCTCTCCTTTCCCTCTCTCTCCCCTCTCTCTCCCCTCTCTCTCCTTTCCCTCTCTCTCCCCTCTCCTTTCTTTCTCTCCCTCCCTCTCTCCCCTCTCTCCTTTCCCTCTCTCCCCTCTCTCTCCTTTCCCTCTCTCTCCCCTCTCCTTTCTTTCTCTCCCTCCCTCTCTCTCCTCTCTCTCCTTTCCCTCTCTCTACCCCCTCTCCTTTCCCTCTCTCTCTCCTTTCCCTCTCTCTCCCCTCTCTCTCCCCTCTCTCTCCCCTCTCTCTCCTTTCCCTCTCTCTCCCCTCTCCTTTCTTTCTCTCCCTCCCTCTCTCCCCTCTCTCCTTTCCCTCTCTCTCCCCTCTCCTTTCTTTCTCTCCCTCCCTCTCTCCCCTCTCTCCTTTCCCTCTCTCTCCTCTCTCTCCTTTCCCTCTCTCTACCCCCTCTCCTTTCCCTCTCTCTCTTCTTTCCCTCTCTCCCCTCTCTCTCTCCTCTCCCTCTCTCTCCCCTCTCTCTCTCCTCTCCCTCTCTCTCCCCTCTCTCCCCTTTCCCTCTCTCTCTCCTTTCCCTCTCTCTCCCCCCTCTCCTTTCCCTCTCTCTACTCTCTCTCCTTTCCCTCTCTCTACCCCCTCCCCTTTCCCTCTCTCTCTCCTTTCCCTCTCTCTCTTCTTTCCCTCTCTCCCCTCTCTCTCTCCTCTCCCTCTCTCTCCCCTCTCTCTCCTTTCCCTCTCTACCCCCTCCCCTTTCCCTCTCTCTCTCCTTTCCCTCTCTCTCTTCTTTCCCTCTCTCCCCTCTCTCTCTCCTCTCCCTCTCTCTCCCCTCTCTCTCCTTTCTCTGTCCCCTCTCTCCCCTTTCCCCCTCTCTCTCCTTTCCCTCTCTCTCCCCCCTCTCCTTTCCCTCTCTCTCCTCTCTCTCCTTTCCCTCTCTCTACCCCCTCTCCTTTCCCTCTCTCCCCTCTCTCTCCCCTCTCTCTCCTTTCTCTGTCCCCTCTCTCCCCTTTCCCCCTCTCTCTCCTTTCCCTCTCTCTCCCCCTCCCCTCTCCTATCAGTACATGCTGGACTCATGGACAGTGTATCATTAACTCCAGCCTGTGGTCACAGTCCTGACCAGAGCTGGGTTCCTGACAGACCCAAGCCTGTACTTTCACTAAATCTCCCGTAGACCAGTTTACACACTCAGGACAGTTTTCCCTCTGCTCTTAAATGTCATAATTTAGGTCTACAAACACTCAGATTGTGACAAATAATGCAGGAAACATTTCACTTACTCCAGTTTGGTCACACAGTGTGAGTGTGTAATGACATTGTCTATTTTTATGGCTATGTGTCAGGCTAAACAGTTTAACCTCTAAAGGACCAGCTTTATAACAGGTCACCTACATTTCTTTATGTTTTTTATTCAATAAAAGTAACTCAAAATGTCTTTTTTTTTAATCAATGCTTTTACACCTTTTTCAGAAAGATCCTCATTTTCAATATCTGATCATTCATTCAGACTATTTTACATCATAAATCCTAAAAACAGGGTGTTATACCAACAAATAAGAGAAGAAATGGACTTTCATCTGTTTCATTTTTGAACAAAAACTGATTGCAAACCCCTTTAAGATCACAGGCTTTGTCTTCACTAATATGTGTCTGAATAATATCTGAAGAACATAATTTTATGATATTTTACAAGTGGCAGAATCCTTGGATCACTACTAAATCTGAAGTTACAATAACTCCAATCATATTGTACATTTGTTAGTACCAGCATGTCCTGGCTTCACGTACCTGTAGGCGACCTGTCAGGTTGTCAGCAAAGGTGCAGATTTATGAGTACAGTGATAAAAGTCAGTCTATAAATTCCAAGAAGGTTAGAGCGACTGAGTCGACTGACATGGAAATGGGTCCATATCAGGTGAGAACCCAATATTCAGTTATAGATTTATAGTGCACTATCATCATTTCAGTTTTCTGTCCAATTATTTGGTCTGGATTTTAGTTATCATTAGTTGTTTTTCTATTGGATATATGTGCAAAATTTTACCAATATTTACTAAATGTCATTCTGTCCAACCTCCAACTTTTAAAGAACAATTAAATAGAGCAGAATACACCATAGAAACCTCTATTTGGAATTAATATTTCCATGTAAACACGAAGGAAAAAGCTTTAAATCCAAATTATTTTATTCTGAATAAATAATTCTGAATTAAAAACGTGTAAACGTCGCCAGTGACATGTGTTTCATCTTTACCATGTTCATTTGTTGGTGCATCTACTTGTTCATTCAAAATTAAGAAAACTTAACAAAAATTACAAATAAAATAAAAAGATTTTCCAGATCTATTGTTTCTATATCAGTTCTTATATCTTACTGACAGAAGTAACACATCTATGAGTCCAAGGAGAATCTGAGTGCAGTCCACAAAGAACACAGAATAAACTAGAGTAGAGTGCAAATTTCATTGTACAATGTATAATGATAAATAATGTACTTTACTTTTCTAGAGTAGACCTTCATCTTTTGAAGCTGAATTTTTTTCTGAAAATACTGTATATCATATATAATATTGCAAACTCCGTAAAATTTTAAGGGAATGTAAAAACGTGTTTCCAATACTGTATTAGATTAGATTAGATTAGATTAGATTATTATAGATTAGATTAGATTAGATTATAATAGATTAGGTTAGATTAGATTAGATTAGATTAGATTAGATTATAATAGATTAGATTATAATAGATTAGATTAGATCTGATTAAAGTGGAGTAGATTAATGACCTTGAATTAAGTAAATAAAAAAACCTGCCAGTAGAACAAGTGGAAGTGATTTTGCTGATATTTCTTCATATTTTCAGATCTATCATTTATTAATCAGTTCTTAAATCTGACTGAAAAGTTCCTCTGTAGGTGATTCTGTCTGACTTTAAGTGTGATGACATATTTGGACTACAAATGACACAAATAAACATGGGACCACAATGGAAATAATCCTCTGGTCGTTTGTCTGTTATCCGTGACTGTCTTGTTTATTTCATATGGTCGATGGCACAGGTTGATGTTTCATGTTTTATTTCAAGAATGCTTAAATAAATTCAGTTCATTCAGATTTAGGTTTTTGTCAAGTACCAATGAAAACCAGTTTGAAACAAGTGGTTCCAGGTACAACAAACCCCGCCCCCTTACACACATATTACCTGATTTGCCCTATCTCTTATTATTGCTAAAACACATTTATGGTGCCTGTGACCTTTGACCTACATTCACTAGAATTTAACTGGATCTATTCTGGACTACCTCGCACCTTTTCCTGAAACTTTCATGGATATTTGTTCAGTAGTTTTTATGCTAAGTTCCTGACAAACAAACAAACAAACACACAGATACATAACCCTCTCCCCTTCAGGGGGTGGGATTAAAAAAAAAAGTGAAAAAAGAAAAAAACAACATAGTTTCCATGAGGACAATTCGCCTGCAGATAACTTTAAAAATCTGCCAAATCCTGCTCCACCTGTCCTCCTCTATCATCACCTCATAAAAATATATACACGCATTTAAAGACGGTGCACACGGCACATTTGAACACACACAGGTACACACGCTTTCACACTGCGCTCTGTCATTACAAACACGTTCATGTGGTGAATGAAGGCAGCCGTTCACAGTCATTAAACACACGTACATGTCATTACCAGATGCACGTTTGTACATGCAGCTGCACACACATGCACACACTGCTGACTCTTTCATCCACATACCTGCTCATACATGAAAATACACTCATATTTGTGGATGTGAACAGTGGGTTCGCACACATGGGCGTCTCACTGGAAAAAAGTCAAACTCTGACCAAGTATGTTTTTCTCATTTCTAGTCCAAATATCTCATCACACTTAAAATCAGACAGAATCACCTAAAGAGAAGCATTTTTAGTGAGATAGAAAAACTGATCTACAGCCAATAGATCTGGAAAATATGATTAAAGAAATCTGACCAAGATCCTTTTCAATCTGTGTATCATTCATTCATTCATTCGTTTGTTTTTCAAAATAAAACCAAAAATAAGACAATGAAAAAACAACTTGTTTCTTCATTATTTGTTTCCAAAACCGAAATGAAAAAAAACCCAAAACATAGTGATGTGTTTTTTTCAGTTTTCCTTTTTGTGTTTAAATGAATAAAAGAAAAAAACGGATAACTGCAGTTTCCTGTTTTATCCAATTTTGACCTGAAGCGAATTGATTAAACCGGAAATGACTCTTAACCCAAAGAACCATGAAGATCATTATGGTATGATATGACACCAATATTCTCCATCGTCATATTATCAGGTCTCAGGGTGACCCGATAATTTTGCCCAAATAGGACATAGATTTACATTTTTGTCACTGCGGGTCAAAGGTCATTTCTGGTTTAGTCAACTTTCTTCAGGTCAAAATGGGATAAAATGGAAAATGGCCGTTATCTGATTTTACATTATTCATTTAAACACAAAAAGGAAAACTGAAAAAACACATCATTCTCCATTTTTGTCATTTTGGTTTTGGAAACAAATAATGAAGAAATTAGTTGTTTTTTCATTGTCTTATTTTTGGTTTTATTTTGAAAAAAGAATGAACAAATGGTACACATATTCTTTTCACTTTTTCCATTTTTTTCTTAATTCAACCAAAAATATCTTCTATTATTTTCTCTTTACTTGTTGTTAGAGGGGCATTGTTTTCCAGTGCACTTTTTTGATTTTCAGATTTTAGTTTATTTATTTATTTTTACATAATTCAAGTTTATATTTCTTTGTACTTCAAGAAGAATATTTTAAATCTTACGTAGATCATTTTCACTTGTTCCATTGGCGGGGGTTTTTTCTTAAGTAAAGATTTTTCTTTTGCTTATTTCATGTTTTTATTTGCTTAATTCAAGCAAAAGTCCAATGAAACAAGTGAAAATCATCTTGGCCACTTTATGTGATTCTGTTTTATTTTAAGAGCAGTGACATATTTGAACAGTGTTGATACATAGTTTTTTTTTTTTGCTTGAGTTAATCCAAAAAATTAAACTGATCTTGTTCAGTAGGCGTGTGTATTAGCAAGAGTCTGGTGATGCTGTAGAAATCACAATACTAGGCTCTATCTATCTATCTATCTATCTATCTATCTATCTATCTATCTATCTATCTATCTATCTATCTATCTATCTATCTATCTATCTATCTATCTATCTATCTATCTATCTATCTATCTATCTATCTATCTATCTATCTATCTATCTATCTATCTATCTATCTATCTATCTATCTATCTATCTATCTATCTATCTATCTATCATGTAAACTCCACACACAAAGGTCTGCTGTGGGAATAGAACCAGGGTCCTTCTTACTGTGAGACCACCGTGACACTCCCATTTTCCACATATATTATGTATAAATCACTTCTTATATCACAGTGAAAAGTTCCTCTTTGTGTGATTTTCTCTGGATGTTAAGTGTGATGAGATATTTGGACTAGAAATGAGACAAATACACTTGGCCACAGTTCCATTTGTGCAGAGCGAAGGAGGACATCAGAGAGCGAGACAGCGATCCCACACTCAGCTCCAACTCAAACACTGGTTCTGGTTTCAGTGGAGCCTCCAAACTCCAAAACCAGCTCGACTATTTTTAAAGATAAACTATTTTTAGAGCCTTTCTGCTGCTTTTTATGGAGACAGCAGCGTGGCCACACAGCGACTGGGTGAGCTGGAGTGCTGTGAGTAAATACAGAGAACAATGCACTGAGCGTCCACATGGACAGTCAGCCGGACCGGACCGACTGGTCTGTGGCGGCGCTGGCGGGTGATG
Organism: Siphamia tubifer; assembly: GCA_020466265.1. Classification (NCBI taxonomy): domain Eukaryota; kingdom Metazoa; phylum Chordata; class Actinopteri; order Kurtiformes; family Apogonidae; genus Siphamia; species Siphamia tubifer. The sequence continues at coordinate 6,040,540 of CM035785.1, read as the reverse complement.
ACAGGCCACAATTGCTGAAATTATTGGAATTCTCCAAGATTACCAGGCAGCAGGAGGGTGGGGGCTGTGAGAGCAGGGACTGTTTTAAATGACAGGCTTCACAGACGGTACCATAGACCTACACCTCACTTCACTGATGGCTCCCTGGGGTCCAGTGGGGACCACGATAACCAGAACCTCCCAGACTGCTGCAGACAGGACCAGTTTAGATCTCACATGCACAGTTTTCACCTAAAAATAAGACAAAATACATCAAAGGTAAAAACACTCTGACATTATTGCAGACCATGAAAGGTGACAAGATGTTTTCCTGAAGCATTTTTTTATTAAAGTCGCTTAAAATCTCCTTCACACAATATTACAACCAATTAACAAGTGGTGCCAGGCACAACAAACCCCGCCCCTTGCAAACATTTGAGGTCTTCATTGACATCTCACTCTCAAACTACACATATGGGTGTGACTTTTAAGGTCATTCAAGGTCAAAGGTCATGATGTTATTTTGAATCTAATGTCATGTTTCCTATCCATCAATAAAAGTAACTAAGTCCCTATCGCCACACGTATTTCTGTTGGGTTTTTTTACACATTGACCCAGTGACCTTTGACCTCTTGGGTCAACAATAGGTCAAAATCTATACACAAAGATGCATAATTTAAAGATCAGTATTTTAGTGCCCATTGGAAGTCTCTAAGATGAATAATTCAAAAAGAATATCCAAAATTTTATTTTGACTTTTATTATGACCTTTGACCTCAAGTTTTCAAAACTTCAATGTTCTGATATCAATGTACATCAACAGTGAAAGAAAAGAAGCTATATGCAAAACTGAGTATACAAGAATGAAAAGGAAATTCCTCATTTTTCCTATCTCTGATCATTATGAAAACACATTTTAGTGAACTTGACCTTTGACCTACATTCACCAACATTTAATGGCATCTATTCTGGATCACCTCACAAATTTTCTGAAAATTTAATGGAAACTCGTGCAGTAGTTTTTACATAAAGTTGGTGACCAACAGACACATGGATAAACAAACAAAAATAAACTGAACCACAAAACAATACCCCTCTATCCTTTGGGGGTGGGCTAAAAATTAAATTTTACAAACAAAACAACAACACCCTAATAGTGCGATTAGACGTGGTGTGTAAACGTAGTCTGAGTCAATGAAAACATCTAGTTACAGTTTTCAGATGTTCTGTTCAGACTGAGGATAAAAAATGGCTTCAGTCACAAGTCAGTGCCTTTATTTTTTTAAACTCATCCTCAGTCTGAACTGTTATATTGAAATGATAGTGAATGTTACATAAGTGCATGTTCAAACAGTTTGGCATCAACGTTCAACCTCAGCAAAGAAACACAGACAGAATGTGCTTTCATGTGAAAGGTGTGTGTGTGTGTGTGTAGGTGTGTGTGTGTGTAGGTGTATGTGTGTGTGTGTAGGTGTGTGTGTGTGTGTAGGTGTGTGTGTGTGTGTGTGTGTATGTGTGTGTGTAGGTGTGTGTGTGTGTGTGTAGGTGTGTGTGTGTGTGTGTGTGTGTGTGTAGGTGTATGTGTGTGTGTAGGTGTATGTGTGTGTGTGTGTGTGGGTGTGTAGGTGTGTGTGTGTGTGTGTGTGTGTGTAGGTGTGTGTGTGTGTGTGTGTGTGTGTGTAGGTGTGTGTGTGTGTGTGTGTGTGTGTGTGTGTGTGTAGGTGTGTGGGTGTGTGTGTGTGTGTGTGTGTGTGTGTGTGTGTGTGTGTAGGTGTATGTGTGTGTGTAGGTGTATGTGTGTGTGTGTGTGTGTGTGTAGGTGTGTGTGTGTGTGTGTAGGTGTGTGTGTGTGTGTGTAGGTGTGTGTGTGTGTGTAGGTGTGTGTGTGCGTGTGTGTAGGTGTGTGTGTGCGTGTGTGTGTGTAGGTGTGTGTGTGCGTGTGTGTGTGTAGGTGTGTGTGTGTAGGTGTGTGGGTGTGTGTGTGTGTGTGTGTGTGTGTAGGTGTATGTGTGTGTGTGTGTGTGTGTGTGTGATGATCACTACGGCTCTTCTTTTCTTGCAGCCAAGCGATTCGCTCACAGGTCCAACACGTTCCTTCTCTGTTTTCTAAGTGTCACACTGTTCACTGATGCGTGACATGCTCCCTTCATACAAAGCTTCTCCCATCTGTCAACAGCAGCAACTGATGTGAACAGCAACAGGTAACAGGTAACCCTAACCCTGTCTGTCTGTCCGTCCATCTGTCTGTCCATCTGATAAATGGTACGATACCATAAAATACTATATGATTTTTTTTAAATAATCCCATTCTGTTTGGAGGGTGTGTTTTTTTTTTTTTTTTGGGGGGGGGGGGTGTTGGAGAGCCTCCAGTGAATGTGGAGCTGAGCATCATGAGACTGAGCTCACGCAGAAGCTTGGCCTCCTCCTCATCCGTCATCCTGACCTCACCAGCGCACACCAACCTCATCTGAACAAACACAAGCAGCCAGTTATTCACAGTGTGTGTGAAACGTCAAGTCAGAGGGTCATATTTTATACAGATGAAAACATCAGAACACAAACAGATCAGATGTATCCTACAGAAACAAAGGAAAGTCCCAGAATAGAATCAGTCTGATGGTTTCACATCAGTGTCAGAAAGAACGCAGGTTTTTCTTCAAACAAACCACATATAGGTTGTATTTCAATAAATCAATCAATTTGGTTTTATTTTCAAATGTAAAGTTGTGTTTGCAGCCTCAGCATCAATGCTCATGTCTCTATTCTGTGAGTTTCATCAATTTTCATCCAGCACTCGTGGATCTGGTTACCAGTTTTTTTTTCCTGCAGCACCAAAGATTTTTAGAAGCTATTGACAAATTACACTGGTCTAAATTTAAAAAAATAATAATTTTTTTTAGAAAGTATCTGCTTCAGACATTAAATCTGCTAAGTCTTATATATTTTAATAACATGAATCATACTTTAGTGTTGGTTAGTTCATGTTTTTAATATATATGATGGTGTGTTATTCCACATATATGCTGGTTTATGTACATGTATACAATGGATTAATAAATATTCCACTAGAAGGAACCTGTAAAGTGAATGGATCATAATGTGCAGACAGTGTTTGAAGTAGATCTGGTAGATCTGGTAGATCTGGTAGATCTGGTAGATCTGGTAGATCTGACACCAATTTTCACATTTCACATTTTAGAATTTTACATTTTGACCCCAGACTTATCTTGGAAACTTCATCAGATACACACATGTAGGAACATTTCATTACTTTTATTCTGGAATCATTTTACTTGTAGACCAGTGTTATCATATTGCTAATGGATTTGTTTTATTTTTAAAAACATAATCTTTGTCATTTTTTTTTTACTAATTTTTACATTTTTACAAAATGAACAGAAAAAAAACGCATAAAACTATAACCTACATCCACTATAGTAACAAAAATATAAAACTATAGTAATCACAATGGCACTACAAACATATAATAAAAGAATAACAATAATATTTTCATTAATTTATTATGTTTTTATTTTTTGGAGGGGGTTTGTTTATGGGCGTGGGGTTGTACTAAATTTTTTTAGCTTATTTCTCGTGAATGTTTTTTTTTTTTACTAGAATTTCTCAAGTTTCTATGTACATGTTAGTGTTCTGTACTGAAATTTTCAAATAATTTTTTTTTAGCTTGTACTACTTTTTTGTTTTGGAGGGATAATACATGGAACACGAGTTACTATCAGTAACTTTGGGGAATATTTTTCTGATAGTAACTCGTGTTCCATGTATTATCCCGCTTATTCTACGGGTTATTACAGTTTATTTCTGTCACTACTCTAACAGACTAGTGTTGTGAAATAGGCGGGGCAGACAGAAGGGGAGTGTAGAGAGTTTTAGGTGGAGAAAAGAGAGAGACGGATGTACACAGTCAGGTCGGCGACCGGAGCAGGTGTTGTCCCGTTCCTGCAAATAAATACTGAAAACGAAGCTCACTGAAACCACTCCTTATTTTCTAAAAACCAGCATAGAGGAGTTAACCGAGGGGTTAAATACTTACTTCGACGCTGGAGATTCTGTACGAGATGAGGACGGTCAGGATAACATCAGGATAGGTTAACATTGGATAAGCTAGCAGTTACAACGAAGCTAATATTTACTTTAAAAGTGGCCGAACTACCTGCAGAGTGATATGGTACAGTGAATCTGAAGTGACAAAACCCGTTGCCATGGGCAGCAGGCGTTAACGGCACAGCGGGCGGTTATCGAAAAAAATCCACCCGCTGACGTCATTCAAAGTGAACGGGACGTTCTAGAGGGCCGTAGAATAAGTACAGAAAAATAAGTTCCATCCATTTCAAATCTCTATTCCTGAATGTTCAAATATCATTGAGTTCAGGTGAATGTCATTGAGCAACTGTACAATAGAATATTTGGCTTTGCACCTGTTCCCCTCATTCTTTATGGGGGCTTCCAGAAAAAAAGGTGTTTATAGGGGATATCATTTGAATAAATTGGCATATTTCACACAGATTTATATTTTACTAGTGGAAACCCAAATTTATATTTAACCCTCGTGGGGACCTGAATTTTGTTCTCTTTACAGTTAGATATTTGACCCATGAAGAACCAGTGTTACTTTAGTCTCGTGTCATCTCGTCATCTGAAAGAACTGTGTAAAAATCACTACATACATTTATAATTTGTTGTTGTTATTAAGTGCTGAGCATATTTACACTTAACATTTCGACAATGACAATGTAGGGACCACATGTACAGACCCTTATAATGTGAGTCAGCTGGTTTGTTCGACATGTTAGTGCCTTTAAAGAGTTCACCAGGGACTTTTAATGACGACAGAATTAGCCGATTCATTCATGCTAATGCTAGCAGGGTGATGGCCAATCTGAAGGTGACAACAGTGAAATCTCGTGGGATGATATTTCACGAGAGTGACGACGCCCCTGCTCTAGAACAACCGTCAATGGAAACATGTTCAAAGCGCAAATATACTTTGTTGAAATTTTAGGAATATCGCTATTGTTTTGTGAAAAACTGTCATGGAAACACAGCTTGTGACCCTGCCTGGGGTCACATATATACAAGGGGGAAAATGGAAATATTGGTCCAGTATATTGGGCCAGAGTCCTGCACGGTTCTGATTTTGACATACCGCAACCGCCCGTACCCGTCATGTTTAAAGTCATATCCGACCCGTTTTCCGACGAAAAAAAAAAAATAAATAAATAAATCCGCACCCAAACCGACCTGCTATAAATGAACCCGATATCCGACCCGAACCCGAAAGAAAATGTCAGATAGCCAAACTTAAATACAAACATTTATTGCCACAAATATACTGAACAGTGACATAGCCAAGGCAGAGCCAAATAAAAATGTTGTTAACCTACGGCTCTTTTTAGCCTATGAACTGCAAATTAGACCCGCGATCACCCATGTTCCACCCGAACCGAACCCGTATCTGACACAGCACAACATTTTTCACCCGTTTCGTGAAAATTTGCGGTTCACCCACGGGTCACCCACGGGTACCCGAACCTGTGCAGGACTCTGTAATGGTCTATTATGACTTTGTATTAATATATTTAGAGGGTTAAATACTGTAGATGTGTCCAAAACATGAAAAACTGGTTGTTTTTCATATTTAATAACTGGTGTTTTGTAATGAATAGTTGTTGTTATTTCTACATGTGGACTCACTCTGTTGCTTTTTAACAACTTAATGTGTACTAGCAGAAATAAAATCTCAAACAGAATCAAAAGTGTTCACTGTTCAATAGTCGAGATGTGAACATCATTATCCAACTACACATATTAGTGTGATTTAAGTCACATTTTCATCTTTACATTCTGTCCAGTGGTCTGATATGAGTATATATTGATTAATTTATTGTATATGTTGTATTTAATTGTATTAAGTATATTATTTTATAGTGTTCAATATATTGTTTTATAGTGTTCAGTATATTTCTTTTAAAGAGACAGAGGCTGTAAATTAGCTGAAGCCAGACGTCTTCTATGGATTACATTTTCCCTTTGGTGAGAATAATGTATGTATTGTCCCAGTTAAATAAACTTAAATTAACAACAACAAAATAAATAATGAATGTGCTTTGTTAGACTAGTTCTTGGATGTTTTTGAGGCATTATTTACATGGCATGTATGTATAAAAATGCTGCACAAACTACATGTTAGAGCTAAAAATGTGAGCATTCGCAAAAGACATGAAAAAGAAACAAGCCGATACAAAAAAACAACAAAAATGGAAAAATCATCCCAGTATTTATATCATTAATAATAAATATATTTATATCTGTCTCCATGTTTTTGAAATGACTTCTCATGATAATAAATTGAATTTGTGATTTAATGGAAAAACAGACATAAAGCACTTGGGTTTTTGTGACATTTACTAATGAAAAAAGAGATTACTGTGAGATTTAATTTTTATGTGTAAATTATATTTGTGGAATTTAAGAAGCAACTACCATGGACGTAACGGTTTGTTCAGCTGCACCAACATGACGATGAGTAACGGTTGAACGTAAATAAGAAAATAATAAGAGCTTTAAAAAATGTGTTTGGATTTGGGGAGCATAGAAATCCCCTTTCTGTCAGAAGTCGTCATCTGTTGTGCTGTGCATCAGACGTAGATAAGATCTGAGGGCAGATGAACTTGTGCTGTGGAGCCAGAGGGCAGAAGTGACTGTTCTAGGAATGTTTCCCTCAAACACTGCGTTCATCTGTCCTCCCATCTGACACTTACCAGACTCACAGAGTTATGAATGGAAAAAAGGTCCAGCTGAGGATCGCACACACACACACACACACACACACACACACACACACACACACACACACACACAGGTTTCCATGTCTCATGAGGACCAAGTTTGTAATTATCACTTAAGTGTAAAGGGTAAGGGTAGTTAGTGTAAACATGTTTTTTAAACAAATAAATAGATATTCATATTTTTTGTCCTTTAAAATTATATTAAATTAAAAAAGACTAATAATAATTATTAAAAAAATATTATGTTTTTAATTACATAGGTAAAAAAAGGAAGTATACATTTTCAAACATTTGACAAATACATGTTTTGATTTGCACTTCTTTCTCTCATGCTTTATGGGGACATCTAGAAAAACACGTTAATGTGTTTATTTTATTTTATTTACTCTGTTGCTTTGCTGTTGCCTATCTTGGCTTTGTAAAGGACATTCTTAATCTCAATGGGATATTTCTCAGTTAAATAAATATAAATAAATAAAAGAAGAACCACATCATTTGCATATTTCACACGTATTTATATTTTAATCATGGGCACCTACAGTACATTTATATTTAATCCTCATGGGGACCTGAATTTTGGTCCCCATGGTGAAGAAAAAACTAATAAAAACTAGAAAACCTGCTCTGAAAACTAAATTAACAAACTAAATTAGAGGGAAAAAAGTCTAAACTAAATAAAGCTAAATATTATAATGAAAAATCCAATACTCTTATAACTTTGACAAGACCGACATATATACACACACACACACACACACACACACACACACACACACACACACACACACATAGTTCAGTTGTAGTGGATGGTCTACATTCCCACTGTTGACCTTTGACCTCTACACACCCACACCTGTGCACTTCAAAGTACTCATCGTCTGAAATGATTTTTTTGGGCTGATACTTTTTTTTGGTTTGTTTTTTTACATCAACTTTAGCCAATGACCAGTACAGCCTATATTTGGAGCCAATAGTGATTTTTTTTTCTCTTTAAAATGAAAACAAATGCTTCCATATTTCTTTAAGGAAGCATTTATTGAACTAACAATATTAAACTTGTGGCAAAAAAATACAAGATAAAGTAAAAAATAAAAACTGTTGTAATATAATTATTGAACTATTAAGTTGTTGCTTTTCCTGAGCTTCAGATAATACCAAATAAATAAAACTAGGTTTGTCAAAATTAATGCATTAACATGGATTATTATCATCATGATTAATCTGATTAAAAATATTTTAATCACATTTGCGGGGGTCTAATCCAGTTCCAATGGGTGAAGGCGGGGTCAGAGGTCACCCTGTATGAGTCGCCAGTTCATCTCAGGGCTGAACATATATAGACAAACAATCACTGTCACATTTACACCTATGGGTGATTTAGATTAACCAGTTAACCAGTTAACCAGTTAACCAGTTAACCTATCAGTGCATGTGTTTGGATGGTGGGAGGAGCCAGAGTACCTGGAGAAAACCCACACAGACACGAGGAGAACATGTAAACTCCACACAGAAAGGTCTGGTGTGGGATTTGAACCAGGGACCTTCTGTCTGTGAGTAACGAGGGCTAACCACTGCACCGCCCTTATTTAAATTCCCAAAAATAATATGAAGGTTTTTAACATGAATGTGTGTTAAAAGCACACCTGGATACTGGAGGGTTAATCCATCTTAATGAAGGTGTTAATATGACACCCCTCATATATATTCCTACATGTATCACCATTATACATGTTATATATTAGAACATCCTCCAGTAAAAACAGAAGCTCAGTAAGGGGTGGGACTTCCTGTGTGGGTTTGGGGTTTTGTGTGTCCTGTTTGTTTGGTTCTGCAGCTGCTTTCTCTAAAACATCACTGTCCATGTTTTGTTTGTTGAGCTTCTTTGAATGAACTTTTCTTCTCATATGTTAGACTCTGTTTAATTATATGATTTATATCGTACCACTTAGACTGGGCTGCAATTAGTTCTTTTTTTTATCTGTCAGGGTGATGGATTGAATTTGGGATTCTCCATCAGTGCTTTTACCACGAAAAGCTCAGCCGAGCCCTCCAGCGGCTTTATTATTCCAAACTTATGTTGTTTCAGCCAAACATTGTTCAAACCACACAACAGCATATTAAATTATTGTCTTTTTATAATGTTTGTCAAACAATGGACAAGACATCTCCAGTGTTTTTATCTAATAGGATGATATAAAATAAGGGATTCTGACAATTTGACAAAAGGCATGTAAGCGTAGAAGAACTGGAACCAGAAGACACGCAATATACGACTTATATACAAAGGATTTTTTAATTTGGGTGAAGAAAGAAGGGACGGACGTCATTTACAGAAGATTTATTGGAGAAATCCGGGATAGATGACGGAAATAATGAGCTGTTCTTTGTAAAACTATGAGACTGAGGATTACTTTGCAATGGTGGAAATAGTTCTCAGATCATTTATCGTCAGAAAAATACCACACTATAAAATAGAGTTACTGTAAAAGTCCTGCCTTTAAAATGCAGTTAATTTAAAGGATTGTCAGATACAGTCCCATTAGGATTCATAAGGTTTGGACTCTGTGCGTCTGGATTTTACAATATCACAACTTTTTTTTTACATGTTTGCTTTTCTCAAACACTGAGAAAAAATGTCTTTAACCCATAAAAACACTGAGGCTCTGTCGTTACCATGGAAACACCATCATCTTCTACAACATTGATTCACCACTAAAACCTGTGGCGTTGGATCAATGACAGTGGATGGAAACTAATGACAGACTGATATATATATGGATAATATATAGGCCAGTATTTCTGTATTAGTATCGGTCTGTTGTGTTGGCAGATTTTTTGGAAGGTTGCAGCACCTCTGTGTCCTTGGAGATACTGCTGTCCACACTGAAATTCAACAAAAACTGGACAACCTTGAAAATGGGCAGATGAGCGGTTACCTGTTAGCAAGAAGGCCCAAGTTCCTGTGTCTGGATGTGGGATGTTAGTGCACATCAACAGTGAGAGCAAAAATACACACAACTGAGTAAATATACAAACATATAAAACTGAGTAAATATACAAACATAAAACTGAGTAAATATACAAACATATAAATATACAAACATGTAAAACTGAGTAAATATACAAACATGTAAATATACAAACATATAAAACTGAGTAAATATACAAACATGTAAATATACAAACATATAAAACTGAGTAAATATACAAACATGTAAATATACAAACATATAAAACTGAGTAAATATACAAACATATAAAACTGAGTAAATATACAAACACATATAAAACTGAGTAAATATACAAACATGTAAAACTGAGTAAATATACAAACATGTAAATATACAAACATATAAAACTGAGTAAATATACAAACATGTAAAACTGAGTAAATATACAAACATGTAAATATACAAACATATAAAACTGAGTAAATATACAAACATGTAAATATACAAACATATAAAACTGAGTAAATATACAAACATGTAAAACTGAGTAAATATACAAACATATAAAACTGAGTAAATATACAAACATATAAAACTGAGTAAATATACAAACATATAAAACTGAGTAAATATACAAACATATAAAACTGAGTATACATGAATGAACCTACAGTATCTCTGTTTATTGTGAAAACACATTTTTGGTGACCATGACCTTTGACCTACCATTCCCTTCTCTTCTGTTTATCTGGGGTCAGGACTTGGACCTGACCTTTGACCTGTATTCACTAAAATGTAATGGAATCTATCCTGGACCACCTCACACCTTTCCAGTAATTTTTGTGTGAAGTTGTTGACAACAAAACAAACAAACCAAAAAACAGAAAATATTATATTTGTCATCGTTTGACAAAGAAAAAAATCTGCATCACGTCCACTTATCGGTGACCTGCACCTCTCATAATGTCGCGTCTAAAATAATGGTCAAAAATGTGTTATCAGCCCTAAAATATCTATGTGGGTCAAACAGTCGTCTGAATGGAGCCCAAGTGTTTGTTGTTTCTTACATTCTATTTAAGTCAAGGTTTCTGTAAAAGATGATACAAAGAAAAGATGAACAAACAGGAGCCAGATAATAAGTGTTATTACTGTGTGTGTGTGTGTGTGTGTGTGTGTGTGTGTGTGTGTGTGTGTGTGTGTGTGTGTGTGTACGTGTGTGTGTGTGTGTGTATGTGCTTGTATTCCTATCTTTATTAGGACATTGTTATGTTTACTCATTGGGGACCTCTGACACAATGGGAACAAAAATTCAGGTCCCCACAAGGTTTACATATAAATGTAGGTCCCCGCTAGTAAAATATAAATCTGTGAGAATTATGCAAATGTAGGCAAATACAATAACATGCTTTTTCTGGAAGTCCCCATAAACCATTGGGGGGGTGCAAAGGTTCCAAAGATGTGTTTAATTAGTTTTATTTATTATTTAGATATATTTTTACATAAACCCTGAATGCCCTGGCCATGTGTGTGTGTGTGTGTGTGTGTGTGTGTGTGTGTGTGTGTGTGTGTGTGTGTGTGTGTGTAACAAGGTTATAATAGTGTTGAATTTTCATTTTTTATTTAGTTTTGCCTATTTTGTCCAATTTAGTTAGTTTTAATTAGTTTTTAGACCATATATATATATATATATATATATATATATATATATATATATATATGGAATTTGATTATTTATTTTTAAGACATGTTTACGCTCACTACCCAATGGTTACTTTACCTACAAGTGATGATTATAAACTTGGTCCTTATGAGACATGGAAACCAATATTTGTGTTTGTGTTTGTGTGTGTATGTGTGTGTGTGTGTGTGTGTGTGTGTGTGTGTTTGTGTGTGAGACGGTGTATGTCAAGAATGTAAACGTGGAACTGTAAGGTGTGTTTACGCCCCCGTCCTTGGCCCCGCCCACCTCCAGCACATCCAGGTAATACTTAGTGGATGACACAAACAGACAAAGCGTGGGGTATATTCCCCGCCTCCAGCCCCTGTCATTCAAAGTTATGTCAGGAATGTGTGTGTAGGATTTGAAGTGTGGCGAAGACACAGAGCTTGGCGGTAACACTGCTCGACCAACTCCCCTCATTATCTGTCTGGAGTTAATCCAGACTAATCTGACCTGATGCGTCCTGATACCTGCGTCCATCCACAGACTTCAGCGCTGAGTCGCACACACCAGAGATAATCCACACACTTCCTTCAAACACATGAAGAAGAACCAGCGTGACCTTTGCCCTGGTCCAGACCACGTTCATATGTCAACAGAAAAAATTATTGAATGGGATTTGAAACAATTGTGATTTTATAGACATCAAATCAAACACCTCACTGCAAAATCTGAATTTGACCAAGTCTCATTTCTAATCCAAATATCCCATCACACTTAAAATAAAACAGAATCATCTAAAGGGGAACTTTTCTGTCACATTTAAGAAGTGATTTAAAGACAATAGATCTGGAATATCAGATTTCTTGTCAGGTTCTTTTTTTGTTTAATTTAACATTTTTCTTAATAATAATAATAATAATAATAATAATAATAATAATAATAATAATAATAATAATAATAATAATAATAATAATAATAATAATAATAATAATAATTCCACTTCCACCCACTCCTTTTTGAACATGCTTGTGTTGTTTTTTATTGTATGTTTTCCTTTTCATTTTTTAATGTTCAAATAAATCAAATCAATTATTATTATTATTATTATTATTATTATTATTATTATTATTATTATTATTATTATTATTATTATTATTATTATTATTATTATTATTATTATTATTATTATTATTATTATTATTATTGTGTCCTTTTTTTACTTAATTCAAGAATTTTTGTTTCTTCATTCAAGAAAAAATCAACAAGTAAAAATAGAGGTAGTATCCCTGACACCCAGATACAACACCGTTTATTTGATGCATAAAGGCTGACAAACTCACACTAGACAAAAAGACATGAGGAGCTTAAATAAAACATAGAACAGGTGGAACATATAAGGATTAATTAGAAGGAGGGACAACACCAGTAACAGGAAGTAAACCGAGACAAAGTGAACATGAACATGAACCAACATGTCAAAATAAAAGCCCAGACACCAATGATGACAGAAAAAAAACCCAGAAAGAGGAACAGAAAAACTAGAAAACATGATAATAAAGGTCTGGATTCATAACATGGTCATTGAATAACTTGGGGATTTTGCCTTTAGGTCATTAATGATGATTATGTTAACGCAAAGGATTTTAGACAAATAAACATGTATTAATTTGAACTACAATTTGTACAATTGTACAAACAATTTAACAGTATAAAATAACACAATAATTCTAATAAAACACATGAACCTTTTCCTTTAATCAGGGGTTAAAGGGTTAATCCAAATTTCGGTGAGAACACATATTAAAATTTGTGTTTGATTCCAAGATTTTCCTGTAAATCGTTGTCAAATGTCCATTATTATTTTTAGTGACTGCTAATAATTGGTCTTGAAAAAACCTTGGGGCTGATCCTTAATCCTGTCGTTCAAAGTCTTTCCAAACGTTCGCTCTAACTGCGGTCGAACGTATCAAAAACACACGTCAGTTACAGTTGTATCTGGATTTGGACGAAACCACAAATCCGTTCTCCCACCACTCTGGCTGCTGTTCCACTTGTGGGAAAGGATGATTATAAGAGCGGCCAAAAGTGTAAATATGACACTAAGCATGAAAAAAAACAAGCAGCACATAGTCTGAGTATAAGCTAATGTTTCAAAGCTGCATTTTTGTCTCTGAGGGGAGATCAAATAAACATGATACGAACATGGAGACGTTTGAGAATAGATTTAACTCTTACAACAATACAAGGCAACGCCATCATAAAACACTGGGCAGAACATACACAAAAGCATCGACGAGTGATTAAGTATTCATGTGTCAGTTATTCGTTGTTCATTGTGTGACTTTAAGTGTTTTCAGTTCAACAGTTTGATGGAGGCTGGAATCTAAATGACAGTTTGATTTGCATTTTGGCTCCATGACTTCCACCTTAAGGCCACGGTTTACTCTCAGGGACATGAATGCTCGGCTATTTTATTTTTTATTTTTTTTCTTTTCCGTGTATTTTGGCTACATTCTCTTGCAAATGTTCATAGTTTTAGCTGTAACTTATGCTTTGTGCATCATTTTTATATCTAGATACCGCATAAATAATCATAAATAATCCCTCAGAAACATCCAAGAACTGGTCTTTAACAAATCACATCTATTAAGTATTAAGTCGTTAAAAAGGAACAGAGTGAGTCCAGATGTAGAAGTAACAAAAGCTATGTATACATTACAAAAAACACAGGTTATTAATTATGAAAAACAAACAGTTTTTAATCTTTTGGGCACATTTACAGTATGTAAACTTCTAAATACAATTACTACAAAGAACAAGAAATACCTAAGACCCATTGTTAACAAATCACTTGTTTAGAATAGAATAGAACAGAATAGAATAGAACAGGACAGAATAGAATAGAATAGAATAGAATACAACAGAACAGAACAGAACAGAACAGAATAGAATAGAATAGAATAGAATAGAATAGAATAGAATAGAATAGAATAGAATAGAATAGAATAGAACAGGACAGAATAGAATAGAATAGAATAGAATTGAAAAGAATAGAATAGAATAGAATAGAATAGAATAGAATAGAATAGAATAGAATAGAATAAAATAGAATAGAATAGAATAGAATAGAATAGAATAGAATAGAATAGAACAGAACAGGACAGAATAGAATAGAATAGAATAGAATAGAATAGAATAGAACAGAATATAATAGAATACAACAGAACAGAACAGAATAGAATAGAATAGAACAGAATAACCTTAATTGTTGTTGTGCTACGTCAGTCAGTGAAACAATATTAATATAAAACACCAGTACTACAGAAGTAAAAAAAATAGAAACAAATATAAAGCTACAAAAACTACAAATAAGCTAAAAAAAAATAGAATATACATTTTACAAACATAAGAAGAGAGCTGAGTAGAATAAAAAATAAAAACGGTCAATAATGAACAGATGTAAATTCACAGTAATTATAGTATGTGACAGTAAATAAATGATATTAACAATATACATTAACTATGAAAACAGTATGAATACATATGAACCAAGTCTAGATAAAGACAGTATTTTGAATATTGAATAAATATTGCATAGTTCTTGCTGAATGTGGTTCTATGATGAAGTGAGTGAAAATGATGGACACTCGGTGTGTTTCCTTTAATCCATATTATGTGGTTTCATTATTACTCCACTAAGGAATGACAGGGTTGTGTTTTTGCCAGTGTTTATCTGTTTGTTTGTCTGGTTTTAGATTTCTATAACACTTTTTAAGGCACGCAAAGCACTTCACATTATTGATCTATTATCCCTTCACTCTCACATTGTCCCTCTGGTGGTGGTAAACTACATATGTATCCACAGTTCATACACCACTGTTGATGTGGTCGGTTAACATCTCTAACATTGACACGAAGTTGGGATGTTTGTTGCATTTGTGTTGTTGTTTTACACAGTAATGGAATCAAAAACTGAAAGAAGAAGAGTTGCTCTGGAAGAAGAATTCTACAAAGATGAACGAAACAGAGCTGGAAAAGCCAGAATGTCTGCTTCATCATGTGTTAAACTTCCTTTAGTAACTACTCTTGAGTTGTTTGTCACGATCTGATGATGTCGTTTTGGACAACCAATCTGCACGACATCCGTCCAGCGGCTCTATCGGGCCGCTCTCGAGTAACTACCCTGGAGCTGGAACACCGTTAGTTCCTGTAAAAGTTCTGATAGGTGGTCCAATCAGAACGGCCCGGTCAATGGAAACGCTCGCATATCGTGAAAGTTCCTGTAAAATGGCCCGGAAGTCCTGATAGTGGAAGCACGTCTAATGAACACAACCATACATTTAATTTTAGTATAAACATGTAAAGATGTCAGAGTTAGCATCGAAGCTAATTTTCATCCACAGTCACCATTTCTGTGCAGAATAAAGCAGGACAGTGGAAAACAGTCAGTGAAGAAACAGTGTTGAGTTCAACAGTTAAAAACTCTAACAGTGTTGAGTTCAACAGTTAAAAACTCTAACAGTGTTGAGTTCAACAGTTAAAAACTCTAACAGTGTTGAGTTCAACAGTTAAAAACTCTAACAGTGTTGAGTTCAACAGTTAAAAACTCTAACAGTGTTGAGTTCAACAGTTAAAAACTCTAACAGTGTTGAGTTCAACAGTTAAAAACTCTAACAGTGTTGAGTTCAACAGTTAAAAACTCTAACAGTGTTGAGTTCAACAGTTAAAAACTCTAACAGTGTTGAGTTCAACAGTTAAAAACTCTAACAGTGTTGAGTTCAACAGTTAAAAACTCTAACAGTGTTGAGTTCAACAGTTAAAAACTCTAACAGTGTTGAGTGAGAATAGAAGCTCTGACATGACTTCATGTTTTTAAAAGTTCAACACAACAAGAACCTGCTTGTATTTATGGAAATGTCATCATATAAAGCTGTTCTTATTTGATATTAGTTAAGTCAATGTAATCACAGAGTTCAGTTCAAACTGAGCGTTGACAGTATCTGCACATATTATGGGATGAATCTGGAGCGTTGTAAACACACAGTGTGTTGAAAGGTGAGTCTGTTGGCAGATCCTGTCATGTTTCTGTGTGTGTGTGTGTGTGTGTGTGTGTGTGTGTGTGTGTGTGTGTGGTTACCTCAGTTTTATTACACTGACACTAATATGGCAACAAACCAGAAACCTAGAAAAGGACGGTGTGTCAATCACAGCTCAGACAATAGTCATTTTAAATCTTTTTTCACATGGAACATTTGCACAAAATGTCACCGATATTTACTAAATGTCAGAACAAAACTGTGTGCATAATGTTAGTCATTCTATTAACCTCCTGAGAGAAAGTAAATATTTTAGCCATTTTACATAAAAACTTCAAATGAAACTTAAATGGAATTAGCATAGTGCACCATTTTTTCATACATTTTTATATACGTAAATAATGTCCTTTCAGTGGATTTATTTATTTATTTATTTATTCATTAATTTATTTATTTTTAATTAAAACCATAACACTTTTGTTCACTATAGGAGACAAAAGTGCATTACTGTGTCTCAGGAGGTTAAATCACAAATATGATTTATTTATTTATTTATTATTGTAAAGAGATGACATTCCATTAGGACTGTAATATCTGGAAAAATATAAACCTGTATGTCATATGATTTGTATTTGATGATTTGAAACACTGCTTTATCATTTTTTTTTATAAAGTATCTACTTTACAGTAAATGTATTAAATCGTACATATTTTAATCAGATGAATCATAAAACAAATGACTTTAGTGTTGGTTAGTTCATGTTTTTAATATATATGATGGTGTGTTATTCCACATATATGTACATTTATGTTCATGTATATAATGGATTAGTAAATATTCCACTAGAAAGAACCTGTAAAGTGAATGGATCATAATGTGGAGACAGTGTTTGAAGTAGATCTGGTAGATCTGGTAGATCTGGTAGATCTGGTAGATCTGGTAGATCTGACACTAATATTCTGTTGGACTAAAACCTATTCTCTTGTTCATTCTGAATAATTTCACATTTTGACCCCAGAATTATCTTGGAAACTTGAACTAACCAGCATTTAAGACTTGTCAGTAACACACATGGTAACATTTCATTAATTTTATTCTGGCAGTATTTTACTTGTAGACCATTGTAATTAGACTTGTATATTTGTTATTTTCACTTTAGATTATTATTTCAGTTATATAATATTTTTTCCCTTTTCATCTTTAAAAACAAATGTATTTCCAGGTAGGTTTTCACATAGGCCTTTTTTTTTTGGCTTCCATTCTCTCCTGCTAAATGATAATTGTTTATAAATTTCTCTTTCTTTGCTGTTTATGACGTGCAAATAAAGAAAATAAATTCAAATAAATAGTTTAGTCACAATTATTCGTGGCACCTGTGGATAAATTTGAGAAAATACAAGATGTACCCATAAAAGGTGAAAGGAACGTGTGTTTTGGAGCTGTTGATTTCACTGTCATGTCTGTTAAATTACCCAAAATAGTTACTTTCCCAATAAAGGGTTTAAAAAAACAGGAGTTGTTCTTACACGTCCAAGTGTCTGGTTGATATGTGACAGTCCTACAGCTGAACTGAACTGGAATGAAATGAAAGAAAAAGCCAAATGGACTGTGGTTAAAGGGATAGTTTCACACTGACTGTATATTTAGTACCATGTGCGTGTGTCCCATACACAGGAAAGTACCAACACAACCAGCACAAAGAAGGACACAACTGAAGACACACAAACCATGAGTGGACAGTTTGAGTGGGACAGTTTGAGTGGGACAGTTTGAGTGGGACAGTTTGAGTGGGACTTCAGGTTTGGAGTTAAAGAACAAAACATGGATGTTTCCAGTGGTCAAAGAACATACTCTGTAAAAATCATAGATCTGTGTTTTACTGTAATTTGTGTGTGTGTGTGTGTGTGTGTGTGTGTGTGTGTGTGTGTGTGTGTGTGTGTGTGTGTGTGTGTGTGTGTGTGTGTGTGTGTGTGTGTGTGTGTGTGTGAAACATATTTTAGGGCTGAGTCATCATTTCATATGATCTGAACTCAGGTCTATTGTTGGGTTTAACTCTCATCTCCAATTTTTCTACAGTGTTTTTTCTTCAGGGTCAAAGGTGAGTCAGACCATCTATAAAATGATGATGATGGGAGAATAGATTAGATTAGATTATACTACACTGAAATACATGAAATAAATTAGATTACATACAATGAACAATACAAATGTAACATTCTCATGTATAGTGTTTGATTGGTCTGTTTGTCTGTTTGTCTGTTTGTTTGTTTGTTTGTCTGATTGTTTGTCTGTTTGTTTGTTTGTTTGTCTCCTTCTATCAGCTGACACAACAGGTCAATACTGATACAAGAAATAAATACAAATATTGGTTCAATATAATCAGGGCATCAACATTTAATAAAATCTACTCATTTAGTGAATTAAATATAAATAAACAACTGTTTTTCTCAGAAAAATGCAAATGATAAATGATGATGAATCAATTAAAAAATGGTCAAATGTTGGACAAAAGAATTAGATTGACACATGATCAGGATGGAACTGAAGTAGTGGTGGGTCCAGTAGGAGAAAATATGAACTGGACTGAACTGGACTGTACTATACTGTACTTTATTTTACTATACTATACTACACTATTATTATACTTTACTATATTATACTGCACTACACTGTATTACAATGTACTATTCTGTACTATACTATTACTATACATAGTATACTGTTATTATAGTATACTAATACTATACAATAAATTACTATATTTTATTTACTACTACTGCTATACTACTACCATTACTATACTTATTATATTATACTATACTATGATCTTACTATATTATTCTATTTTATGTACTATGTTTTACTATTACTTCTACTATACTATACTATACTATACTATACTATACTATACTATACTATACTATACTATACTATACCATACCATACCATACTATACTATACTGTACTGTACTGTACTGTACTGTACTGTACTATACTATATCATGCTATTACTGTACTATGCTATTCTATTTTATATATCAAACAACATTATAATATGACAGTAATATACTATACTATACTAAACCACACTATACTTCATCATCTTATACAACACTACACTATTCTATACTGACTATGCTTTACTACAGTATACGATACTCTATCTTACTTATAGTTATACCTTACTATGCTATGCTAGACTGAACTATACTTTTATACAAGTTACACTGAAGTCGGAATTTCTTTTTCATCACATTCCTCATTACATTCCTATTTAAACATGTCACTAATCACCTTTACCACGTGTATTGATTACATATTGAGTCCCAGTTACATGAAGAATAAATCACATTTTACAATCTTTTCAGGGAAAAACAAAACAAAAAAACTTTTATTTCACCTCCATGACCAGTATATAATTCAGATGTATAAACACCAGTGGGTTTTTTTTTTTCACTTTGGGAAATGTAGCGCAGCTGTCATATCATTAAAAAGTGAATGTGCAATAACAGATATGTATTAGCCTGTGTGGAAGAAGACTGCAGCAGAGTTAATAATAGAAACAAAAATAAAGGACATTTTGGAAGGAAACATCAGTGAAAGTCGGCCATGTATGACAATCTGCAGAAACAAATGGATCTCCGTGTAACCGCTCTCTAAACAAACAGAACTTGACATTTTTCAACCTCTGTCTGATCACGCACTGGTCGTCTTCAGCCCAGTGACTCTGTTAACGACACGGGTCACACTGTTTCAACTTTGTGCAAAAGTCTAAAGCAAGAAAGACAAGGAAGGGGAGGGGAGGAAAAACAGGAAAAAGACAGTGGTAATGTGATGGATGAATCATTTATCTGTGGTGTGTTACTCTTGGAGCACAGTCGTTTACTTTGGACAATGGTATCGTTAGCTAATGTAAAAAATTGGCTATTTAACGTCAGTTACTCCCACCTTAAGTTCATTTCAGAAAGCTGTGTTTGGAGAATAACTTATAACATACATTTGAGAAATGCACTAAATCGTTATGTTGTGTTGTAGAAACATCCACTGTCTATTCACATTACTTTAGTTTCAGATCAGCTATTAAAATACTTTCCCTCTTCTATCCTCTTTAGTATCCTCTTTTTGAATTATTATTATTGTCAGCTATTGAATAAAAGAACAGGGCATCCAGTTAAAAAATACACTAGATTTGCATAGATTAGATATACAGCAGGACCTCTACTTACGAAATTAATTTGTTCCAGAAGTGTTTTCGTACTGTGAATATTTCATAAATAGTCCCATTTTACATGTAAAAAGCCCCCAATACTACCTCTCAAACCCTTTAAAAATTACAGATTTTTTATGAAATATGTGTTAAAAGAAAATGTAGATTTAGATTTTAGCCCATAAAGGCTAATGGCGGTGACCGGGACAGAAGAGTTGAGCCACGTTTGGGTGAGGATGAGGATGCTGGTTGATCTGGTGGATCGTGTTTGGTGTTTAAATCCAGCTTCAGGTCGTCCAGTTTGTTTTCACTCAGTGTACGTTAGCGAGCAGGACTGATGGAAGCAGCGGTTGGACCGGGTTAGCTCTTAGCTTAGCCGTAAATGTACTGCAGTGGCCGAGCTTCTACTTCCAATGTCTCTGGAGGTGTACTCTGTGTGTGTGTGTGTGTGTGTGTGTGTGGGGGGGGGGGCTGGATCAGACCGGCATCATAGCAGACCCATGTTCTGTAGCCCGTGTCTCTGGGCTTGTGGAGTCCAACTTTTTTAACAATTTTCCTTAAGCTGATGATACATACATATACTCTTATACTAAAAGCGCTGGTCTAGGTGGAGAAATGACTGTCTGTGTTACCATGGAGACACAGCAGCCATCGCACTGTTTACTGTCATTTTCGAAGTCATACTGTAATAAAGTTTAAATCAGCACACTTGGAAAAACTCAGGAAACAACAGTAACTCTGTGATGAATGAGGGTCAAAGGGTAATGAAAAGCATCATGGGTAACTCCCTCGTAGCCAATGGGATGCTACGTACAGTAGCATTGTGTTTTGTCATTGGTATCATAAGAGCAGATGTTTAACCTTATGTGGGTTACAGATACAGTCACATGCTCTATAACATATTTCACCTGTGTTTAATGTTTATTTGAAGTGTTTGTTTGAACACATGACTAATTTGTTACTAATGACACATCACGCCATCCATTTTTTTAACCAAACACAGTGGGACATACATCATCTTCAACTGTATTATCTGCAGCCAAAGCATAAAAAAAACACCCTTTTGGAGCTGGTTCTGGTTTCACACACAAATGTTCACAGACCATGTACGTCCTCTGAGAGTCGAACTGATCCGATTTAATGGACACGGTTAAAAAGTGCTTGTTATTGGGTTGCCTAGCAGCCTTGGTGCGCCTGTCTCAGCCTGACAGACGAATCACAGGGAATCAGTCATAATTCAGCACGACTGTGGTTAAGCTTAAACACACTGCGGTGGCGTTTGTGTGTAATGAGGAGGTAATCACACTTAACTGTAGTCCCTCCACACCCAGCCAATCCAGACTGTGGGCGGTGCTATAATCCACCAATTATTCACCTGTCTCCAATTAGAGTGTCTGCACATACACACACACACACACACACACACACATACTGGTTTCCATGTTATGTGAGGACAAAGTACAAGTATCATACAAGTTTATCTTAGCATTTCTTTCCCCCATGCTTTAAATGAGTTAATGTGTTTATAGTTGGAATGTCAAATTATTAAAATCACAATGGATTAATCATGATCAAAACTGTTTTGTCTCGGGGGTGGGGGGGGGTTGTATTCAAATTTCCCACAAAATATATACTATATATATACAGTATAGAAAAATACACTAAGAAATATAAGAAATATTCAAAACATGCCCACCCAGGCAGAAGGTCCCTGGTTCTATTCTCACACCAGACCTTTCTGTGTGGAGTTTACATGTTCTTCTTGTGTCTGCATGTGTTTTCTCCAGGTACTCCGGTTTCCTCCCACCATCCAAACACATGCACTGATAGGTTAATTGGTTAATCTAAATCACCCAAAAAATAAACTAACAAACAAGCAACAAAAAAAAATCTAAAACATTTTCAAAAACACTTCTAAAAAACAGAAAAAACACCAAAAATATCAAAAATATCAGAGACATATGAATATATATGCATTTAACATGTTTATTCAACAGTTTTAACCAAACAACTTGAAAGAAAACAACTGTTCCATTTAGAATTTAATCAGATTAAATTTCAGATTAATCCTCAAAATGGATTAATTTGTGTTAATGCATTAATTTTGACAGTCCTAGTTTATTACGGACATCATTGGCATAAATTTCCATACTTAACACTAATGTGTGTTTGTACTAGTGGGCACCTGGACTTTGGTCTCCATGGTGACAGAAGTAACCATGATGTGACTGTAAACAGATCAATGTCCCCAGAAAGATATGAATAAAAGCACACACACACACACACACACACACGCACATACACCTATAGAGAGCAGCAGTTAAAGGACAAGCTGAACTCTTAGATAATCACGTTTATGAGTCATTTTACTCAGATTTCCTGTTTTCACTCAAACTGACATTTTACTCTAAGTTGAGTTTCAGGACTTGTCAGTGCTGAGGTCATCAGTATTGGAGCTTAACATCTTATACAAAGATTCAACCTCACATACACTGGGGTTGTGCCATAGTTGGATGTGATGCAACTTTGACAATTTAACCCATAAAGATCCAAATATACACCAGTGTGACCAACAGCATCTACTGATCTGCACTCAGTTTGTCCCACTGTTACTGGGGGTGGGGATGGGGGGCAGCTCCAGTTGTCTGTCCACATCTGTGGGGTAAATGTCAAATGATGCCCACACTGTTTAGACACTGTTGTGTTTAAAACCTTCTGTCTTTGTTGACCCACTCAAGCCTCATTTTTCTTTAAAGATGGCTGCCACGTGATAAAAGCCAAGTGCAGGGTAGGAAAGCACTCCTGAAGGGCAGATGTCTACCCCAGCAGAGTCAGGTACGGGGGGCACGGCCCAACACTGGTTCAGTTTAATGGTGTGTGAACGCAGCGCTGCTTTAACGCCCAGAGTTTGATTCCATCATGTTTACATCCAGTACATAGGACAGTTTTTGGCAGATCTCATCATTCGTTCTGGGAGAGTAAAATATAAAACACATTATCTGATTAATGACACATGATTTAATACTAAGTTCATTTGTGTAAGCGTGAGATGTAATCGCTCAACTTTTCAAATGTACAATAAACATTAGTCATGATGAAGGTTGGACTTAATAACTTACTCATTCATCTCAGACAAAGAGTGGAGGAAAATGTTCTCTCATCCATCAGAGTGGACAGGGCCGCACTGGAACAACATGCTTCTTCCTTCTCGGGGGCCTTGAGCTGGTCAGTACTGATGAGGCCCCCGGGGGCCCGCGGGCCTCGTAACCACGCTTTGCCATGCTTTATGTAGCGGACCACCGTCGGAGCCCTGTAGCGCTGTGTTTTCACAAAACATTCCCAGCGGCTCTGCATGGGGGGGCGGTGGTGGAGGAAGGGGGCGGGGGACCAGAGAAATATCAGAAATTCTGTGGTTTGTGTCAGGCCGGGTGACCAGAGCCTGAAACATCTTGTAAGAATAACAGTGGAACAGTGGAGAGGGCCTGGGCGGACGCCATGTTTGTGTGTTGGTACATTCCTGGTGTGTGTTTTATTTTTCCTGCTCTGTCCCTTCTTTCTCCGTCTTCCCGGGGGTTGGCCGGGTGGGGTGGGCACGGATAGCTGTGGTTTGGTTGGCGGGTGGCAAGGAGGAGCGGGAGTCCGAGGGGAGGAGGGGGGGGTACATATTCAGAGTGTATGCAGAGCAGGGCCGTTGGTAATTTCATGGGGGCCCTAAGCAAAATGGTATTTGGGGGCCCCTAATTTATCAAATTACAGTGAAGAGATTAAAAAAAACTCTTCAATCCACAAAGATACAACAATCTATTAAACTTCATGAGAAAAGACAGGATACAGTTAAAACAGGTGGTTCCAGGTACGACAAACTCCACCCCTCACAAACATTTAACCTGATTTGCCCTATTTCTTATCATTGCAAAAATACAATTTTGATAATCTTGATCTTGACTTTTAACCTACATTCACCAAAATGTAATGGGATATTTTCTGGACCACCTCACACCTTTCCTGAAAATTTCATGTTAATTGGTCCAGTAGTTTTTATGTAAAATCACTGAAAATTAAACAGACAGACAAATGAACAAAGAAACCGAACTACAAACAAAACCCTCATGTGTCCTAAACATTAAACATCTTAAATTGAACTACTCAAGCAAATTAATGTGATTAAAAAAAAAATAAATGAAATAAATGGAAAATAACAATAAATAAATGTCAATAAATAAAACCATTTTGAGTGTTTATGAAAAAAAACATGTAACCTTTAACAATAAAATACAACTGTTGAAATAACTTATTTTTGATGGTGTTTAATACTCTAATGGGAAGGGGAGGTGGGTATCTGTTACCAGTGTAACAGTGTGATTCAATAAATATAACCTGATCATTTTATAAAAACAGCTAATTATTGCTATTTGTTGTATTTATTCTTTATGTTTACTTTTTTAAGGATATAATAAATAATAAACACATGTAATAGCTACAGATAAAGACCGGACATTTAAATTTTCCTCAAATGATGCTGAACATGCAGTTTGGGGGCCCCTGGTGGCCTGGGGGTCCTAAACATCCGCCTAGTTCGCCTATAGCAGTAAAGACCCCTGATGCAGAGGAATCTCAACAGGATAGAGATGAACGGTTGAACCGTCCATGAGCGGTGGATGATGCGACGAAAAATAATATTTGAATTAAATTCGAGTGAGTTGCGGTTGAAGCACTCAAATAAAAAAAATAATAAACATTTTGCATATTATCCCAAAGGTAAACAAAGGAAGTAAAATAGTTTTTAATCAGACAATAACCTGTTGATCTGTTCGTTCACTGGCTTCTGTCACTGCACACATTAATGAACATTTCTGTAAATGTGTCAGTATTAGCATAAAAAAGATATTTTTCAACCGTTGTCCACTGGCCAGATGTAAGACATCCATAAAATTAAAAACATTTTAAAAGATCAGATTTTACCCGTTCACATTCACATTGTGCGAAGGGTGGAGATAATTTTGGAATCACTGTAAGTTAGAAATGCTCCAGTTTACTGACGACTACTGAACGACACTGTTGGAAAAGGACGACAGGCACAGTCCTAATGTCCGAGGAATCTTCATTAGACCTAAAGGGAATTGGTGGATGACGGGTGGGTTCAGTTCAGAAAATTGGGGGGGGGGGGGTCGTTCATGTAAATGGATAAGAGGCGGACAGACATTTTCAAATATATGTCATCCATCATAATAATGATTCACCATTAAGTGGTGATTTTAATGCATTCACACCTGATGTGTCTGTGAGCGTTCTGGAAATATGATTAACTTTAAACATTCATTTATATTCAACAATGTGTTCAATAATTTGAGGGTTGTTTTTTTTTTAAAC
>CM035785.1:5884523-6009523 GCA_020466265.1 Siphamia tubifer | reverse complement strand
GGCTTTTTCATTCACACATGTGATGGTGTCGACACATCTGATGTCTGAAGGTTAGGGGTCAAAGGTTAGGGTTATAGGTGTCTACCCTTCTGATGTCTGAAGGTTAGGGGTCAAAGGTTAGGGTTATAGGTGTCTACCCTTCTAATGTCTGAAGGTTAGGGGTCAAAGGTTAGGGTTATAGGTGTCGACCTATCTGAGGTCTGAAGGTTAGGGGTCAAAGGTTAGGGTTATAGGTGTCGACCCATCTGATGTCTGAAGGTTAGGGGTCAAAGGTTAGGGTTATAGGTGTCGACCTATCTGAGGTCTGAAGGTTAGGGGTCAAAGGTTAGGGTTATAGGTGTCAACCCATCTGAGGTCTGAAGGTTAGGGGTCAAAGGTTAGGGTTATAGGTGTCGACCCATCTGAGGTCTGAATGTTAGGGGTCAAAGGTTAGGGTTATAGGTGTCGACCCATCTGAGGTCTGAAGGTTAGGGGTCAATGGTTAGGGTTATAGGTGTCGACCCATCTGATGTCTGAAGGTTAGGGGTCAATGGTTAGGGTTATAGGTGTCGACCCATCTGAGGTCTGAAGGTTAGGGGTCAATGGTTAGGGTTATAGGTGTCGACCCATCTGATGTCTGAAGGTTAGGGGTCAAAGGTTAGGGTTATAGGTGTCGATCCATCTGAGGTCTGAAGGTTAGGGGTCAATGGTTAGGGTTATAGGTGTCGACCCATCTGATGTCTGAAGGTTAGGGGTCAAAGGTTAGGGTTATAGGTGTCGACCCATCTGAGGTCTGAATGTTAGGGGTCAAAGGTTAGGGTTATAGGTGTCGACCCATCTGAGGTCTGAATGTTAGGGGTCAGAGGTCAGGGTTATAGGTGTCGACCCATCTGAGGTCTGAAGGTTAGGGGTCAAAGGTTAGGGTTATAGGTGTCTATCTTGTCTGAATCCTGAGATATTACCACTGATGTGTTTTAGCTGTCGACCTTTAGTGTGACCTTGACCTTTGACCTTCATCTAATGGGTTCTTCCTTTACCCATTATCTATCATTCCTGAAAGTTTAATCAAAATCTGTTCAGAACTTTTTACGTAACCCTGCTAATAGACAAACAAACAAACAAACAACAAACTCACATTTAATACCTCCTTCAGTGACGTATGTTGGTCACTGGGGCCTAATCCAGCTGAATGGGTGAAGGTGGGGTACTCGCTGTATGAGTCTCCAGTTCATCTCACTGTCACATCCACACCTATGGGTGATTTAGATTAACCAGTTAACTAGTTAACCAGTTAACCTATCAGTGCATGTGTTTGGATGGTGGGAGGAGCCAGAGTACCTGGAGAAAACCTACACAGACACGAGGAGAACATGTAAACTCCACACAGAAAGGTCGGGTGTGGGAATAGAACCAGGGTCCTTCTGTCTGTGAGGCATGGGTGCTAACTACTGCACCACTATGCCGCCCATTTTATTTTGTTGAGGAAATTTATTCATATTCATTATATTTAATTGGCCATATTTAATTTTCTTACTTTCTCTCCATACCAAATACAGATTTATACCACCTGGTTTTCACCCAAAATTTAAGGCAAGGGGGAACAAAAATCTAAATGTATGAGTGTTTCTAAGTCGACAGCTTTTTACCTGTTAAATAAACAGTAAAAGTCAGTGTTTTAGTTCAAACTATATGGTGTTATGTTTACAAAGAGCCCAGTTGTTTATCTGTAAACAGTTAAAGAACAGCTGAAGTTTTAAGTTATAATTTTTATTTTAGTAAAATGAAAAGGGTTAAACAGTTTGAGGTTTATTGTGTTAGTTTTCTTTCGACGTCATTATGTACAAACACATTTAGATTAAAAAAAAAAAAAACAACTGAGAAATAAAAATGTCTGTAAATTCAATAAAACTACAGACTTTCACACACTACTGTAAGTATTTTAATGGCGGGGAAATCCTGGTTTTAAGTTTGCAGACTAAATTCCAGACTTCAACAGCCTTAAATTCAGACCCACATGGGATCTGAACCCACAAAAGAAACACAGACAAATTCACGATTCTCTGTTCCCTCAGTATGTGTGTGACAGATGTTATAAAGACCTAAACCTTCTACTGATCTAAACTGGTTAATTCATTAATTCTATCAATACATGTCGATAATTTGTCTTTTCATTGTCATCACATATGACCATATTTGGACATTCAGAGGCTCCGTAGTTACCGTGGAAACACTGTCATCTTCTACAGCATTGATTCCCCAGTAAAACCCATGGATTTGGCTCAATGACAGTGGATGGAAACACTTAGTTTAATAATTCAATTAATGATAGATTTGACTGAAAAATACATCTTTTAATGAGTTTTCTCTTTTTTTGAGAGAAAATTCTTCAACTATAATCTGAACTTTTAAGACACACATGATCACTACATGATCACTACATGATCACCGAATTAAATATAGGAAAATAACAAATTCATACAGATAAAATGCTAAATACAGTGGATAATATAATAATAAATCACTTAGGAAAGGCTAAAAAATAGATAGAAGGTTTGGAAAGTCAAAATTCTGAGAGTTTTTTAATCTCATAATTGAATGTGTTCTCATCATTCTAACTTTTATGTATTTATTCATTCACTCATTCATTTATTTATTCATTGAACTATCTATTTATTTATTTTCCTTCTTCTTTAGTTATTTATTTATTCCTTTATTTATTTACTTATTTACTAATTTACATATTTATTTGCTTATTTATTTACTGACATTTGTTTAGGTATTGATTTATTTACTTACTTGTTTTAACCTATTTACTTACTCATTTACTTAGTGATTTATTTACTTCTTTATTTACATAAATACTGGTTTAGTTATTGATTTACTGACTTGATCATTTATTTGTTTACTTCCTTATTCATTTACTTATGTCTTTATTTGTTGACTTATATGCTTATTTAATTATTTATTGACTTATGCATTCATTTCTTTCCTTACTTATTTGTTTGTTTACTTCTTAATTCCTTTACTTATTTTCCACCTGTTTGACATTTAAGGCAGTGGAAATGTTTTGTTGATGTGGTGCAGACCTTAGACTAGAGGGAAATCTTTGTTTTGATGAGGTTGTTTAGTGGGTAAAAACACACACACACACACACACACACACACACATTGTTGACCATTACTAAGTGCAGTCTGGTCACATGATAGACAGAAGTCATGTCCAAAATGAAGAAGAAAAAAAAAGTATTTGATGAATGAAGCCTCATCGCTGACGCTGAAGCAGCACTGATTTATTCAACAGCTGTACATTTTTACAGTTAATGCATCAACAGGTATTAACACCTGCATTCAGGGTGTGATTTATTAAAAAAAATAAATAAATAAATAAACAGAGGGGGGGGGGGGGGGTTGGATGATTGTTGGATGATCTGACCCTCATTCCCTCAACAATGACATAAATGATTGATTCTTGATTTCTTCTTTGTCAGCCTTAAAGCAGTAAATGTTAAATTCCGTGGACATAAATAATGTGACTTTAACACATACAATTGACATTTGTTGCATCTTTGCAACAGTAAGCGTTAACCCTCCTGTTATGTAATGGGTCAAATTGACCTGTTTTAAAAGTTCGAACATCTGGGAATTTTTTTTTTTTTTCAGTATGAAACTTCTCCTGCTGGCCTTAATGAGTGTAATTAACATTTAATATGAAAATGGTTCATGTCACATATGTGTGTGTGTCCACCCCCTTCATGTTTACATCACATGGGTACAGAGCTACTGTACTGTAGGTCACTTTGACCCAACAGTCAAACTACAGGTAAAAGGCTGTCAGAAATGTAACTAAACTATTTCTTTCTTTACAACTGTGAGACATGTTATGTTTCAATGTTATGTTGGTCTTTCAAAAGTAATAACATTTTAATTATCCTTAAGTAATGAAATATTAATGGTGCTTGTTGGGATTTTTGCGTTTGTTTTGGGACATCTATTGGATAATGCACTGGGTCAAACTGACCCAGTAACAACATTACTGTTCCTTATAAATTAACATAACAGGAGGGTTAAGGGGTTAAATAGTTTAGATCATTAGATGCTTTTGTTTTTGGGTGTTTATGGGTTAAAGTGATGTGTTCCTGAAGTTTGTCTTTGACCTGCTTCGCTCCTCCTCAGGAGTCAAAGGTCAACCTGCTGTGAGGATGGCAGTGTTTTCCAAGGTTAACAGTGAGTTAGTGCAGTTTACGCTGCAGCAGAGGAATGTGTGTGTGTGTGTGTGTGTGTGTGTGTGTGTGTGTGTGTGTGTGTTTTAACTGTAACACGCCTCAGAAAATTAAACGTAGGAATTTAGCTGCAGGGTTTATCTTATCAGTGTTTACTGTAAGCACCATCCAGTTTTCTCTGTTGACTTTCACAGATTGACTCGAGTCATGGCTCGGCGCCAGGACGCTGGTGTATGATTCCAAACTGGCATGGAGAAGCATTTGGAAAAGATTCATATTAAATTGGCGAAGACAGATTCCTCTACATATCTCCATCAGTTCTGTTGCTTTTCTTTTAGCTGATAAATCAACTCTCAGCCTTTATTTGTGTTTCATGTCATGAAACTGTGAAACTGAAAATGTTAACTTGAGGTTTTTATTCTTAATCTATTATTATTAATTATTTGTTTGTTTAATTCATGAGCACGGTGTATGTTAATAAAGACTGAGTATTAATGATAGACCGATATATTGGCCGGTCGATATTTCAGTTATTATTGGCCGATAAACTGTTTTTTTCCTGATATGATTTAATGATAGGTGAAGAAAAAAGAGCAAGGAAAAAAGAAGAGATAAAGGAGGGAGAAAAAAAGAAGAGGAAAAAATCACAGAAAGAAGAAAAGATAGAAGGGAGAAAATAAAACTAAAAAGTGAAAAAAGGGAAGGGGAAAAACAAAAAAGGAGAGAAAAATTAAGGGGGAAAATGAACAAAGAAGAGAAAAAAGACAAAAGGAAGAAGAAAACATAAAAGAGGAATGACAAGGAAGAAGAAAAGCAAAAAGGAGGGGGAGATATAAGAAAGGAGAGAAAAAGGAATAAAAAAAGAAGAGAAAATGAGAGGAAAGTAACGAAAATGGGGGGGGGGGGGGCGTTAGTTTATTTTATATTTAATTAAATGTTTCTTTCTCCATTCTTCATAGTTCCAGTAGAAGCCACACCTCCAGAAGAACCAGATTATTCTCCAGAGGGGGAGGGGGAGGGGGCGGGACAAAGAGCAGTTGAGTTTGACAGACACGTCATTATTCAATCATTTCAATAAGTTGGTTAAAATAAATGGAAAGTGTTTTATTTTCAGTTCTGTCTGTTCCACAGGTGAATAAAATGTATTTATTTGTGTGTTATAGCATTTAATTAATAGAAACATTGTTCAAACTAATAAAAACATTTAGGCAAAAAAACCCGAAAATATTCTAAAACTGCGAAAACAAATTCACAATAATAGGAATAATAGTATCTCAAATAATACAAACTGAAGATAAATCAAATAACAGATGAACACATGTATTAAAACTCAGAACAAATAAGAAAAGAAGAAGAAAAGAAAAAAAACAATTCAGCAAAGTTTCCAAAAATAAAACATATTTGACCCCCATCATTTTTGGCCTGGACTGTACGTGTTCTCTGCATCTGCAAAAACATGTTAGCGTGTTTTTATATGTTGAAATATTAAATCGGAGGCACTTTGACAGATAGACTGAAAGGGTTTGCATTAATTCCAGTTTGAACGGTTCCTGAAAACGATGGAAGCTGGCACACCGAGACACGGCTTCTGCAGCCGCCGCCGCCGCCGCCCTCACGATCTGCGAAGTCTAACTTTCTGAAGAGTCACTCAACACGTTGGTGACCACCAGAGTCTAAGGTTTGAAGAAGAAAAAGAAGAAAAACAGGAGTAGAGTTACGTGGTTTTCCTCAGAGCCGCTGGGCCTTCAGCCGCTCTCGTTACGTACCATTATGTGTGAAGAACGTCTGACATGGAGGCCACGCCCACTGCCCAGAACCAGTGGAGTCCGAAGGAGGGAACGACAAACACAAACCAAACATGTCTTTGAATGCAACATCTGCTTAGAAAGAGGATCTTTGTGTCACTGGCAAGATTTTACAACTATTTATATTTTTAAAAGTCATCATGTCGTAAGTGGATTCACACACATTCACTAACGACAACACCGCAAATTTAATTACGTTTAAATTCAAATTGTCTGGCTATAAATTTCACCAACTCTGAACTTTGACCCGTCACATCAGCGGAGGAAGACTTTGGACGATATAACAATAGCAGAGTTTTCAGTGACAATGTAAGTGTTTTTTCAGTAGAAATAAAAGACGCAACAGGTGATTCAGTTGAAGAGGAAAATATTCTTCATCCAGATCAATTGGATCCATATGAGACAGACGATGAGTGTTGAAGTGGAGGAAGGACAGTGAAACTATGAAGACATTGACTGGGATTGGATGGTTGTAAAACACAGAATGGTAAGCATACTGGTAACCTATAAACTTATAAACTCCCACACATTTACTTATGAGCCTTATTAGGAATAAGTATATTTTCCTTTTTCCTTAAATCAAGCTTTTTCACGGCATCTTTTCTGAACTAAAGACGGCTGATTGAGCTCTAGTCCACTGCACAGATTACAGCCAATTCTATGGGAAAAATGTCTGTCACTGTGGACCGTTACTACTGAAATACTTACTAATATGGTAATACTTCAATACTTTACTCCCATTTGAAGTTAATATGAAATCGATTTCATACCCCTGGGGGTAGCCTGAGCCCCATTCCATCCCCTCATTAGTACTAACATTAGGACTCAGTCCAAATGGTAAATGGACTTTACTTATATAGTGTATTTTATTCACCAGTGGGTGCCCAAAGCTCTTTACAATTCCTCACATTCACCCATTCACACACACACTCATACACTAGTGGACGGCTGCTGCCGGTACAATGGGGCTGCCTGACCCCACTGGTGGTCTTAAGGTTAGGGTTTAATTTCTTGCCCAAGGACATTTCGACATCTGGACAGCCTGAGGATTCGAACCACTAACGTCTCAATCATTGGACGACCCTCTCAACCAACTGAGCCACAGCGTCCCAAAAGACCAGGACAGCACCAGCTGCATGCATGACAGTATAAAGTCAGTTATTTTTTGTTGATCTAAAAGTAGAACATTGTCAGAACACCCAGGATTTCGAAGTAGAACCATTGATATGACATCATCTAATGTAAAGAAAACAGGATGATATAAGGGGATACATATATACATGGTGCGATTCATTAAAAAAAAAAAAACAGAGAGGGGAGGGTGTTTTTTTTCCCCACAGAAAAAGCTTCCATTTGTTGTTATGTGTCTGTATACGTGGTAGAGATGCACAGATGACGTATATTTTCATCCGCAACTGCTTCTTAAAATCTCTACCTGCTATCCATTTGCATTAATGATTTTCCCCCAATTTTCAGAACCAAATCCACCCGCCATCCACCGATTAGTTTTTAGGTCTAAGATGCCTCGGCTATTAGAACTATGCCCATTGACTTTTTCAAACAGAGTATTTCAATAGTAGTCTATAGGAAAATCTGTAATTTACAGTCAATCCAAAATGATCTCCACCCTCTGCACAATGTGAATATGAGTGTGTAAAACCTTATCTTTTAAAATCTTTTAAATTTTATGGATGCTGGTGTATTACATCTGGCCCGGGGACAGCAGTTGAAAAATATGTATTTTATGTTAATACTGACGCATTTACAGAAATGTTCATTAATGTGTGCTGCTCCAAACATGGACCATTCAGGACGTGTCCTGGATTCTGGATCATTTTGAAATATATTCTCCATTTACTGCAATGTAAAATTTCAAAGTGATCCACAGTCCAGGATCACCATCAAACTCATTGGTTCTTTATGACAGTGTTTCCCAACCCTGGTCCTCAAGGAACACCATCCTACATGTTTTAGATATTTCCCTATTTAAACACACCTGATGGTCAGTATCAGTCTACTGCAGAGCTGATAATAGGATGATCATTTGAATCAGGTGTGTTTGGAGAGGGATACATCTAAAACATGCAGGATAGTGTGCCTTGAGGACCAGGGATGGGAAACTTTGCCTTATGACACTTCCAACACATCCTGAAAATGTAATCAAAAGTTACCGCGTGGATTTGTAGTTTATTTATTTCACATTTGTGAGGGACGGGGTTTGTTGTGTCTGGAACCACTTGTTTTGTCTTATTTTAAGTGTGATGACATATTTTGACTATGAATTAGAAAACGTGGTAAAATATGATTTTTTTTTCCAGTGTGAGGTCACATGGGTTGGACCCATGGATGGATTGGACATGGATCAGGCTGTTCCTCAGTGCGGTCGGTGTGTTTGCTGTGGTGCTGCCGGTCATTGGCCTCGCAGTAAATGTTCTGACCTAAACGGAACACTCCCAGGGTTAGAGTTGATTTATGCTTTTGAACTGGACCCACTCATGCGTCTGCAGTTTTTTTGGAGGTGTCTGAACATGGTGGACCTGAAGAACAGGCTGGAACACTGAGGGAACCAAAACCCAACCAGCCGAGGTTCCAAAGCGTGTGGTCGGAAAACCTGAACCCATTCCATATTTTCCTGAATAATTTGTAAGAATTAATTATATGGACTTTGAAATTAAGACCTAAAACAAAACTGTCTGTGTTTGTGTGTTCCTGTAAAAGTCAGCACCTGGACGGAACTAAAGCCAAGGGTTCAGATTCTTCCATTGGATCAATTCTGTGGTTATTAATGTGGGTCAGATAAGACTCCTTCTTTAATCAAACTGATGCAACGAGGAGCTTCGTATTTCAAACAATTATTAATATGTGAAATATTAAGACCAGACTGTGTTTCTGACGTTACATACTGGAATAAATGACACCATAACCAATGTGTCCTGGAACCAAAACTAATGCTGCGTTTCTACAGCAGTACATGGTACCGACTCGACTCCATTGGATATATGTGACCCACCACCAGTAAACCAGGCATAAGTGTTTGGAAATCCAAACTGAGTTATGTGTGTATCTTGGTAGAGTGGAAACTAAGGTTTAAGATGGTGAAAAAATGATGTTTCTATCACAAGTAGAACCAAAGTTATGGTCATTTTAATATCCACATTTGGACATATTTTGCAATTTGCATATTTTTAGATATTGTCCGTTAAAGTTTTGGACTGTTTTGGGGTAGGAAGTCCTTAGCAACGCATAATAATTTGTATCCGATTGACACAAATTGTTGACAGATGTTAAAGGACACTCTGATGGACATGTCACAGAAGTTTTATATATTATAATAATAGGACAGAAGTGTGACGTATTATAATCATTTGGCTTACACCATTGGACAGAACATTCAATATAAGCTTTTACCTCGTACCAAACACTTGGGTGTTTACCCACGGAACGGAGATCGTTTTGTTCGGCGAAAAGAGGTGGAAGTCGTCTTTGTCTTTGCTCAGCAATACCTGAACTTTTGTCGCCGCTTAAATAATTGACTCAATAAACACCTTTATTAATTGGATTTCAATGTAATGACCACAGGAACTGAACATAGAGGTGTTAAGGTACCGTTTTTTGATAAGGTGTAAACACATATAAAGAATCGCCTTCCAGCTTAAATTTGGCTGTAGCTCTGAACAGCTCAGCGCCACTTATGCCTGGTTTCGTGGTGGCGGGTCACATATACGCAAAACTTTACCGATATTTACAAAATGTCAAAAAAACACAAATGTGTAATATTGTTTTTTCCATTAAATCCCAAATGCAATATGGTTATATGAGCCCCTCCCTCTATGTATATGTGAGATTATTATATAAACACAAGTTGTAATTAAAGCTAAGTTATCCGATAGGGCTTATATGAAATCAAGTTGTACTGTCATTTTTCTGTCCATGTAACCATAGTACAGTCAAGATAAGTCAGTGTTTCTCCAGGATCCATCTAAGTAAAAAAAACAACAACAAAAAAAAACAAAAAACATTCTGACCACCTGTTGGATAAAACTCCACTTGGACTCTGGTGAAGTCCATGTGGAATAAAAAAAAATCACAAATGCAATGATTTGTTTATTTATTACCATAGATTACATGAGAAGTAATTCCATAAACATGAAGACAAATGTAAATATCAGATTTATTCATCATTATTCTATATTCTCCCTCTTTCTCCTGCGGGGTTAAAATGGAGTGTTTTCCTGGTGTGTCCACACACACCGCACCATGTTCCTGTTCCAACTTTTCTTCTTCTCTCGTTGTAGTGTCAACAGCCGCTTTTTTTTATTCATCTGACTGTAGTTACGAAAAAACATATTTCCATTCCAGTTTTGTACAATATATTATTTGCACTAACTGTAGGATGTCCATTATGTCCAAATTTTAACCCTTTGTTGGTCACACTACAAAAATCACAAGAATTTTTTTTGAGGGGGGGGGCTTTTTCCACCTCACAGTGACTATTATAACATAAAACATAGATTTATTATTTTTTTTACCGACACTAAATTTAACTAAAGTACTAAAACTCAAACTTTATTCCTTCACCAATCTTACCAACATAATTTGTGACTTGGTTCAAATCAGATATATTAACTCTTTGTGTTTGTACCATTAGCGATTAGCATTAGCATTTCATGACCCCTTACTATCATCTCTACCGTTTGATTCAGCAAGTTTTCAAAAAAATTATTCCATGAAGAGCAAAGTATTTCTGAAACATGATGAGGATTATGTAAAATAGACTCTGTAAAAGTTAATAAAATAAACATTTTTTTTTACTTGCTTGTAATTTTGTGTCCAAAAGAAAAGATCATAGCAGAGGTGTTGTCATGGTTACCATCTTCTTCCTTGGTGGTGTACTAGCATGACCTGAATATATCATCGACTGCCCAAAAAGTTTGGTGTCAAAGGACTTCAATTTAGATTAGATATCAGGGTTCAAAGTTATCTCTACCAAACGGTTGAGCTGACCAACAAAGGGTTAAATTAAGTTAGTTTTTCATTTATCTCAGACATATGTGTAGGTATTTCTCACCTGACATGTTTCTGCATAAGGGTCAGAGGGTCACCAGGATGTTGCAGTGACATGCTTATCAGCTGTTTTTTAAAAACACGTCACTGACATTAAAAAACAACAACCAGATGTGGATGTTTACAGTAAATATAACAGCAGGTTAATCCAGATGATGTAAAACTAAACATGGTCGAGCTGGATCTGGTGGATTATCAAAACATTCAGCCCAGGTTTGATGAAATGAAACGCAACAAATTAGTTTATCAGCAACTCTATGAGTATACAATAGGGGGGGGGGTTGTTATAATTTACATTAAAAATCCTTCTTAAGTCACTAAATCTACCCAGTGTTGTTCCCTTCAGTCATGAATAGTATTAACTGTATACTTCTGAAAAGACTATGTATGTTTATGTAATAGTATGTATTTATGAACCAAGACTTTATAATACAGTGTATTTATACTTGAATGAATATTACACAGTTTGTTTCATTAAAGAAAACAGGTCAAAGTTTAACAATAAGTAAAAAGTAATGTTCAAACAGAAAAAAAAATAACATATGAGTCATCCAGTTGGATTTCATCAGCTTTATTTCAGCCTAATGAAGATGCAGCAGATCTTCAGGAAAAGGACCAGGATGTTGTGTTTGCTCTGTGCGTTGTTTTCCACGTGCAGCAGATTTACGTCTTTTCTTTCATAAGTGTTTTTGTCTCGAATGAATCAAATTCTGAGAATAAAGACTTTATTTGATGGATTTTTGACTCTTGTAAAAAAAATAATAATAATATATTCAGTGTTGACCAGTTGTGCTGCTTTGGTTCCAGGGCCGTGCATCCTCCTGGGGCTTCACATACATATTAATACCACTGTGTCACTAAGTGGTTTCATATTATTCTACTTTGACTGCGTTCATCACATCAGTGTTGAAAACTGAACCTAATGAAGGGTTTTCACTGGAGGCCTGGGGTCCACGTCTGTTGGGTTTGAGAGGAGTCGTCTGGTTTTGGCTCAGATAAGGAGCTGTGGGAGGCAACAGAGGAGCCCGCCCACCCCCCACCCCACTACCCCCCGCTGAGTCAGCAGGTTTCCTCTGGTACCAGCACACAGTGTCCGGTCCAAAGTACTGCAGCTGCAATGAACTTCATCTGTTCACTGAAGAACATAGATGTAATAAAGTACAAAATTAAAATACACAGTAAATTTGCCAGTGTAAAAAATGCAGTGTCAAAGTATTATTGTTATTCCAACAATGGACCAAGTTTTTAAAAAAAAAATTACATTCAGTTCATACATTCAGTGTTAAAGTAAAGTGATTCTGTCAGAGTTAACTCAACACCAATAAGAGCAGGATACCTTTCAGTGTTAAAAAATACTGACTCTGAAAAGCCCCGCCCACCAACCTCTGTGCTCAAATGGAATGAGAAGTTGGACATTGAAAAACATTTTTTTCTAAATGAACTTTCTTTTGTTTTGTTTTTTTTCATTCCAGCAGAATCTGTGTGAAAGATTAAAGTTATGTCATGTTTTAAAAATCAACACTCATTGGAGTAATTTATTTACGAACATATACTGTAGGGCTCTAGTTTCCTGGTGCGATGCAGTATGACACAGGCTGGCGGACCCAGCGCAGTGCTAGTTTCATACAGCGCAGGACGCCACGTGGGAGGTGACTACTGATTCAGCTTGGTGGAGTGACAGTGCATTTCATTTTACTTTTGTATAAAGCACTTTATGTCAGTCGACTGTTCTGTCTCTGTTTTTTTTTTACTCAGATTTCCCACAAAATACACAAAGACATACAAAATTGAGGAGAAAAAAAAAATTAAATATACTAAAATCCACTAAAATTCACCAAAAAATAAAGCAATGAAAAAAACAAAACATATTCCGAAAAATGTGGTAAAAACACACGATAAAATATGAATATATATATATATATATATGCACTTAACATGTTTAGTTGCCATGTGTTTTCCAACACTGTATATGGCGTTAGCTGTCCTAATGTGGGAGGGGCTAATAAAACTACCAAATAAATCACATGCTGCCGCTGTCCTTCACTTCATTATTTGTTTGTCTTTTTCCTCGGGCTCACCGTGTCACTGCGTAGCTTCTGTTTATATAGATTTTTGTTGTTTTGACACATGCACAGATGTAAATTTAAAAAAAATGCACATAAATCAGATTAGCTTGTGTACATGCATGAAGACATGGGAGTATTGGAGGCTGCGACCCTGACCCCCCCCCCCCCTCCCTCCCCCCCTCCCCTGTTTTTTCTGAACGTAGCACTGGAGTCCATTCAGCTGCTAACTCTTTTTGCTAACCCTCGTCCTTGTGTCGGTTAAACTCATAGTGGTGATATTAGAACCTTTTCCCAAACTAACGTCTCTGGATACTTTTCCATCATCGTACATTCCTCTGCCAACCTAACAAATTAAAAATAAAAACAATGTCAACCCATCTTCTCAAACCCTCAAATATGTTGTCAGACGTGCCAGCTCCTCTGCAGAATGACGGCTCCTCTGTGGGGACGGAGGATTTTCTGCAGCTCATATTTGTGCAACTCTTGGCACTTTGAAAACCTGCAAGTGCTCGGTGGTTAACCAAAAAACAAGACCGGACATTTATACATTTTGGATGTGAGGTTTTTATCCAGCTGTGGTCATGTGCACTAGGCAGCCTGTCTGGCTTCATGTTGTATTTTTATCCTATTGGGGGGTTTCTGGTCCTGACAGCAGCTGTGGTCGCAGATGAAGCTGTAGCTGATGAAGGAGCTGCAGGATTATGAAACACGACGACTTCTGACGTAGAAGGAACTGAAGGAACATACTGTAAATAATAGAAGTAACACAACTAACAGGAGGAACAGAAGTATAGAAGTAACTGAATTAACAGTAACAGACGTAATTGAAGTAACAGAAATAATAAGTACAAAACTAACAGAATTAACTGGAAGTCCAAGAAACTTAACATACTTCTTTATCTTTCCAACTCTGCGCTTCCATTTCCCCTCATTATAATAGAGATCTGACACCAAATGTTCACACCTTCTGACCTGTACCACCCCCCCCCCACACACACACACACACACACACACACACAAACATTATGCTTTTCTTCTCATAATATTATGTCATAGGTCTCTGACTCTTTTTTCGTTTGACTTTATTCTGCTAAAAATATGTGTTTTATCTCGATATTTGATTTGATTGATTTGATTTGAATGATTTATTTCAAACATGTGCAAAGTGCAACAATAATCAATACAGCAATAATAATAATAATAACAATGACATGTCCGAAAAGGAGTAGGATGAAGCATAAGCTTATTTAATCCTACCCCTTCTTCACTTCTTATAGTAATATAGTGCATAGTACAAAAATTATGATAATAATAAAATAATAACAATAACAATTATAACAATACCAATAATCAATAACTGAAGTACTAAACATAGACATATATACAAAAAACAAAACAAAACTAAAAACTAAAAACAAATGAGCAGATAGGAAAGTAGGTAACAAATAGGTTTTTTTTTGTTGTTGTTTATTTCTTCCTCCCTTCCTTCTTCTTCTTTTCCCTTTCTTTTTTCTTCCTTTTTTTTCTTTCCTTTTTCTAAGTTGTCTGCATTTTGTTCTTATTTTTTATTTTATTTATTTTATTTTATTTTCCTATTCATTCACTTATTTTATTTATGTATTTATTCATTTATTTAATGTTTAATTTTTTTCCTGATGTGTCCCTAATACTCCATCGTACTCAATGAATCAATCAGTC
This sequence comes from Siphamia tubifer, assembly GCA_020466265.1. NCBI lineage: Eukaryota > Metazoa > Chordata > Actinopteri > Kurtiformes > Apogonidae > Siphamia > Siphamia tubifer. The sequence goes on along the minus strand of CM035785.1, from coordinate 5,994,691 downwards.
AAATTGACAGTCATCTAAACCAGACTCATTTATCCCCTCAACTGTCACAGACACTGCAATAGTGCTGTTTATATAATTCAGTCTCATTTTATCATAAATCGAAACCAGCTTCAAAGAAACTGAACAGAAGTGATTGAATCAGTCGACATCCTGCAGTTTAGATCAGCTGATCACAGAGTCTTCCACAGATAAAACTATCAGTGACATGAGAAGAAAAACAAATAATTTAACTAACATTTAACACCATCAAGTAGTGTTTGATCCACTGCACTCACACTGTGTCTGTGTGGGTTCATAAATGATTAAACATCAGTAGAAACATCCAGAACATAAAACACTGGAGCAGATGGACTTTATCTGAGACACACATTGACATTAAAAGGGTAGGACTAGATAAGTTTTGTTAACTTCATCCTACACCCTTTCGAACAAGGTACAGTTATCTAGGATGAGGTGTCGCTTTAACTTCTGCTAAAATACTTTTTATGTTTTAACTGTTTGAATAAACTAATACATTAAAATTAAATTACATTTACAACAGAACCAGCCTTTACAAAGTCTGCATCTGTTTAGGATTCTGCTGAAGATGGACCCAGGTAGACCCTGGGCTGGTCCTGGACCCTGGTAGACCCTGGGATGGTCCTGGACCCTGGTAGACCCTGGGCTGGTCCTGCACCCAGGTAGACCCTGGGCTGGTCCTGGACCCTGGTAGACCCTGGGCTGGTCCTGGACCCTGGTAGACCCTGGGCTGTTCTTGGACCCAGGTAGACCCTGGGCTGGTCCTGGACCCTGGTAGACCCTGGGCTGGTCCTGCACCCAGGTAGACCCTGGGCTGGTCCTGGACCCTGGTAGACCCTGGGCTGGTCCTGCACCCAGGTAGACCCTGGGCTGGTCCTGGACCCTGGTAGACCCTGGGCTGGTCCTGGACCCTGGTAGACCCTGGGATGGTCCTGGACCCTGGTAGACCCTGGGCTGGTCCTGGACCCAGGTAGACCCTGGGCTGGTCCTGGTTTGGTTCCTCTTTTCCTAAGTGTCAGTTTACTTCTCACATACGGCAAAACATGACTAACGCTCATTAACGTAGTGTAAATAACTCTTGTTAATGTAAAGTAATGTAACTCTATGTTCAGTGTAAATTTTACACTCTGTAGATAAGAACTATATGTTCCCTGAGGTAGTGTTAAAATTAACTCTTTAAGTTTATTGTGTAGTTACTTTACCTAACAGTACCCCCACACTACTGCTGGTGTATGAGTGTGTGTGAATGGGTGAATGTGAAGCTAATGTGAAGCTAATGTGAAGCTAATATGAAGTGCTTTGAGCAGTGCTTTCAGTAAATGTTCTGCACTATATAAGTGCAGAACATTTACCATTTACCCACTCACCCATTTTATTGGTTACTTTGACTGTTTCCTTTCATGTTCTGGCCGATTTTCTTATTTTTTTTTTTGGTTTTTATACTTCATTGTAGTTTTTTCCCCCACATTATATTAAGCTAGTCCATCCACTGTCTTTCACTCCATTAGTTTTGCTGTTGAATTGTTGTGGATTTTCGTCATGGATTAAGGATGTCACCACCAGAAGTGGAGTAGGAAAAGGCTCCGTTTATTTTGACATGTTTGTGTCTTTTTTAATCCATTTTCAGATACCCGTTACCCATGCTAAACTTGTTCTAACTAGTTCCTTGTTTGATGTTGTCTTCTAGTATAATCACAGGAACAGAATATTCACTTTTACTTACCTCAGATAAAACCCCAGTCCTTGACACACTTCACACACAGTGTCAGCTGTGTGAACATCTCTACCATAAATATTTGTTTATGTTTACATGTACTTAGAAATTCCATTTATTACCTAACTCTGATTAAGGGCTTCATGTATTTAAATTTATGGTATGTCATTTTATCTTATCTTATCTGAATGTATTTTTTTGGATCTTATTTAGCTTATAGTCTCATCTCGTCATCTGAATCCACTTTATCCTCACTAGGGTCACAGAGGTCACAGGGGTCACTGGGGGCTTAATCCAGCTACAACAGGTGAAGGCGGGGTCAGAGGTCACCCTGTATGAGTCTCCAGTTCATCTCAGGGCTGAACATATATAGACAAACAATCACTGTCACATTCACACCTATGGACAATTTAGATTAACCAGTTAACCAGTTAACCTATCAGTGCATGTGTTTGGATGGTGGGAGGAGCCAGAGTACCTGGAGAAAACCCACACAGACACGAGGAGAACATGTAAACTCCACACAGAAAGGTGTGGTGTGGGAATCGAACCAGGGACCTTCTCACTGTGAGGCACTAGCTGAAAGTATTTTATATTATTTTATCGTGCCTTACATGATCTTATTTCATAGTATCTCATCTTAATTTATTTGATATGATCTTATCTTTTTTATTTTATCTGATCTTAGTTTAATTTATCTTGTCTCATATCTTAGCTTGGCGTATAGCATCTTATCTGAACTTAATTCATTAACTTAATTGGTATCTTATCTTATTTTAATGTATTATTTGGCCTTATATTATCTTAATTTGTCTTATTTTAGCTTATGGTATGGTATCTTATCTTATGTCATTTATTTGATCTGGTCTTAACTTAACCCCCACAGGTCATATGTTATGACCAAAGGGAAGTTGACATGAATTTAAGGCAGAAGAACAGTGGTTTCTGGGCCCATGTGTGATTCTACATGAGCTTTAAGTTCCTCTTCAATACATTTAGATGGATTCATAACAGAAAAGGTCATAAAGCACACACACACACACACACACACACACACACACACACACACACACACACACACACACACACACTTTGTGGGGCCACTGTATCAACCAGCAGCAGTGATATGTTTGTTTGGTTTTTCATGCACATTAAGTCAATGTTCTGACTGACAGTTAGAAAAATAGGAGAAGAAACTTGGTCTGAATGGAACAAAAGGTCTGATAATGTTGTTTGAGCCTCAGAGCCGTCATGTCTGCGCTCAGACAAAGACCAGAAAAAGAACCAACAAGGCTTTTTTGGACCAAAAAGACAAACTTCCCTCAAACCAACAAACCAAAGACTGCCTCCCTCTCTCTCTCTCTCTTACTCTCTCTCTCCCTCCTCTCTCTCTCTCTTTCTCTCCCTCTCTCTCTCCCTCCTTCTCTCTCTCTCTCTCTCTCTCTCTCTCTCTCTCTCTCTCTCTCTCTCTCTCTCCCTCCTTCTCTCTCTTTCTCTCCCTCTCTCTCTCCCTCCTTCTCTCTCTCTCTCTCTCCTTCTCTCTCTTTCTCTCCCTCTCTCTCTCCCTCCTTCTCTCTCTCTCTCTCTCCTTGCTCCGTCTCTTCATGGGAACTCAGTGTTTGGTTTTTCAGACGAACTGCTTACTCATGACCGATCTACCACAGTGACATGTCAGTCCTGTTGCATGCTGGGATACCCTAAAGACGCTGCCCTGCCAAATGATAAACATCAGCTTCCTTATTTCTGCAGCCAAATACTATGTTCAGTCACTAGTGATTGACCCGAGTCGCTTTTCCTTCAGACATCTGTGTAAAGTTTTATCCATATTTACTGAATGTTGAAAAACTGAAGTGTATAAAATGTTGTTTTCCATTGAATCACAATTTGATTGATTTGATGATTTGTTTATTTATTAATGCAGGATGATACAGGATGTAATTCTATAAACATGGGGATAAATGTAAATATGTTATTTTACAGATATATTCATTATCAATGGAAAAGTGACGACGTATGGATTTGGAGTCGATACCTTTTTTCTTAACATGAGCTGACGACGGATACAACCTGTCGATATTTGGTGCAGATACTGATTTTTTTTTTCTGTCAAATGAAAACAAATGTCAGAAAATGTACTTTAATTACAATTAGAACATATATATATAGTGACAGTGAAACTAATAAATATGACCAAATATCCACCTTCTCTTTTTTCCTTCATTATTTTCTTATTTCTGTCATTTTTTCTTTTCTTTTTCTCCTTTCTTATCTTGTTTTTTCAGTTTTTCCTTATTTTTCTCTCCTCTACTTTGGCTCTTTTTTTTGGTCCTTTTTTTCTTCTTTTCAAAATTTTTCGCTTATCCCCTTTATTCTCTGTTCCCTCTCTTTTTTTCTGAACTTTTTTCCATTTGTCCTTTTTTTCCTTTACTTTGTACTCATTTTTTATTCCCTTCTTTTTCTCTTTTCCCGCTCTTTTCTTTTTACCTTTTGGCCTTTTTTTGTTTTGTAATCACTCTTTTTTTCTTATATTTTTCCCCATTCTTCTTTGTTTTCCTCTCCTTTTTTCCCCTCCCTCCCTTTTCTCTTCACTTTTCCTTCTTTTTCCTCCTGCCTGTCAGTAAATCATAAGCAGAAAAAGAACATATTGTCCAACAAAACAAGCCAATACCTATACAGGTCAATAAAACTGAAATATTGGCCTGATATATCTGTCTTTCACTCTCTGTCACATCACATCCCCTTCAGCAGCAGAAGCTTGTTAACCCCACAAACATAATAAAAAGATGCAAGTCTTAACATAATAATCCCACAAATGTAATAACTTTCCCACAAACTTAATGGCGCTTGCCGACCATAAATGTAATTCTGTGTTTCCTCCACCTGCATTTATTTAACCTGGAACTAATACCACATGTAACTGGAATATCTGATCATTGTAAACAGACAAGTTTCCGAAAGTTGACGATAAACAGGAAGAAAAAAAAGGTGAATGAATAGTCATGCATGCTTGACTTCAATGTATGTGATGCACTAATTTCTTACATATGTGGGACGTTATTAAAATTTTGGAAGGTGAAGATTTTTACCACCCTGCAAATGTAATAAAAATGTAGTAAATATTGTAAATTCCCATAATTCTAAGTTTTTAGTAAACAACTGTTATTATGTTTGTGGGAAAGTTATTACATTTGTAGGATTATGACATTAAAAAAATCCACATTTTTATTACGTTTGTGGATTGTTATGTTTGTGGTGTTAACAAGGGTGATGCTGATGCTCAGGCTGAAGGGGGCGGAGCCAAAGCTCACATCTGTCTGTGATGTCACCCAGGTGAGGAGGATGATAAGTTGACGCCCACTTGGCCGAGTCACATCCACATGAGAAGAGGAAGAGAAGTAACGTTTTTTTTTTTACTTGTGGAAACTTTTAGCGTCGAGATATGATCTGCATTCTGCGGCGTTAATGATCCAGGGAACAGCTCAAGGAAATCCACACATCCACTGGGCGCGCAGCGGCGGCGTGGCGTCTGGCGTCCCTGTGGAAGCCTTTTGGTGAATGCCACACACAAGATGGTGACCTGCCAACATCTGACTTCCTTCAACTTTAACCCCTCAACACCCAGTAGAAGTTTTGTAGCAGTTCCTACTTTATGTTTTTTCTCTTGATTTCATCTTTAAAGGTGTCATTCTGCTGAATACCAGTTTTCCATGCTCCTTTTGGAATCTGATGGGTCACCCCGACTTACCATCACATGCTCCTTTGACAGTGGTTCATCACCTCCACTGGCTGCATTCACACAAAACAACAACAGGAACCAGGGACGAAGAAAAAGCCGGTCCATTTGACGTCAGATGGACTTTAGCGTCATCCACGTGGGGTTAAACCCGTCCTCTATTGCAGTGAATCTGAAGTAGCATTAGCATTAGCATCTACAAAAGAAGACGGCGCCGCAGTAGCTGCTGCACAAACTGGTTCATGTGGAAATAAAGCCTTGTTTTTTTTTTCCTTGTACGCTTTCAGAACAAGCAACGGCACGAAACCTAGCTGGATGATACTCTGGTAAAGGTAAACACATGCAGAGAGCGAGAGGGGAGGGGGGAGCATGCTGAGCCAATCAGACATGGACATGTATGAGGAAGTACCGGTAAACTCTGTTGTTTGACCTTAAGTCATTTTTCTATCGTGAAAAAACTGTTTTAAAACAAATCAATCCAGACATTTTTGTTTAAATAAAACCAACACACAATATATTCAATAACAATGGAGAACACAGTAATATTAATGAAATAACCATGCTTTAAAGGAGACTTATTATCCACAGTTTTAACTATCATTATGTGAGTTTTCAGCACCTACAGTAGTAGCTTTGCATGATTTCCAGCTCAAAAAACTCCATAGTTATCTCATACCAGCGTTTACAAAAGTCCCAGGCCAAGACGATTCTGCCTCTGCCTGCAATGCTCGGCTTTGGCTTCTCAGTGGAGGCTTAGGGTTTTCGGATCTTCCCTTACATGTGTATTTGTTTACTGTGTGATACGGCTGAGTTAGCATAGGCTACTGTACACAGAGCTATCAAACCACACGTTTTTCAGTTTTAATATAACCTTCTCTGGCGCACCGCTCTTACTTTTGAACGTTAATATTTTCGTGCTATAAATGAATACAAATAAACACATTTTACTGTGGCTGTTGGCCGGCAAAAATAAAAGCTTCCCACAGTTTTATGGTTGGGACATGTTTTGGAAAACAGCTGATATTTTCCTTCACAAAATGAAGGACTGTTTTGGGGGGGCATCGTCTCTCTTCTTCTTCTTCAGGTTGGAAACGTAACTCCCGGGAAAGTTTGAATTATATGCCAGGTGGGTGTGTTTGGTTCCACGTTGTTGGAGCATTCATCCCAATTGGACGCTTCAGTTCTACTCAGATGTCTGATTGGAAAGCGACTACAGACAGAAGTTGGATTTAACGTGTAATATTAAGACCAAAAATAAGATCTCACCAAAAAATCCCAGTTGTTCTTTAAATTCTATTGTGTGAATATAGTGTAGTCTCATTTGGAAACTGAAAGTAAAGTCCTTGTTTATTCTGTGATTCTTCTCTGATACTAATCCATGTTCAGGTCCATTAATTTAACTCACTCAAATCCTTTTTTTTTTATTTTGCTTGTATTTGCATCTTGAAAGCATTAAAAAATACTTTGAACATATCAAACTCCCATTTCCCTGTAAAAGACTGGAGTCACATATGAAAGCACATGGAACAGTCAGAGCTGCTTCTGGAACCTGGAAACTGGACAAATGAAACATATTCAAATGTTGTAGTATTTTCAGGGTAGATTGTTGCTCAGTCTTTTCTGACATTGAACTGAATTTCTTTGCAATTGTTGTCTCCAAATGTAATTTTTTTTGCAACTTGGAACCCCAAGCCTACGAAAAAATAAAATAAAATAAAATAAAATAAAATAAAATAAAATAAAATAAAATAAAATAAAATAAAATAAAATAAAATAAAATAAAATAAAATAAAATAAAATAAAATAAAATAAAATAAAAGGACCTGCTTCTGGAACCTGGAAAGTGGTTAAATTAAACATAATTTAAATATTCCAGTATTTTAAGGATAGATTGTCTCCTTCCATCATATGTTGCTCAGTCTTTACTGACATAAAACTGAATTTCTTTTCAGTTTTTGCCTCTGAATGTAAGTTTTTGAACTTTCTAACCTCTGACTCATGGTTACTGTGTTACTCATCCTGTAAAAATAGGTGTGTAACATGTTTTGTGGTTTTTCTGAGTTCCATATTTTGCTGACGAAGTGAAGATGTGAGTTCATGAAAAAGGATGTTACCCCAGAGACTTTTACTGTTTTTTAAAGGCTCATATTTATCTAAAGCCACATATGCTCAGACAAACATGTCGTACAGTGAAATTCTTACTTTTCACAGACGCTTTTGCTGAATCTAAGAAAAATGAATAGAACATATAATAATATGTAAATACAGTGGCGTGCACAGACATGTTCGGGGGGCAAGTCTTCAGGGGGGAAGGAGGGGCACTTTTTTGCACACACGGAAAATATTATAATATGAGATTAAAAGACTAAACATTACATACACATGTTGAATGAAACTTGACTTTTAATTTGTAACATTCTCTAAAAGTAAGTTTTCAACCTGTTTTCAATGATAAAGTATATATATATATATATATATATATATATATATATATATATATATATATATATATATATATATATATATATATATATATATATATATATATATATATATATATATATATATATATATATATACAAATGACGCAATATAATGACGTTATCGAAAGGTTCCATCTCTTTATGGAGACACACGCCTGAGCAGAGGACTGGGGCTAACTCATGGCCTGGTTAAAAAAGTCCTGGCAGTTCCAATAGTGGAAACACGCCTGTAACGCGTCACATTATTTCCTGAGTAACGGTAATGGCAATAAAGTTATGGATAAAGTCATTAAGTAATTACTCCGTTACTCAAAATGTGGCTGCGTTAGTAACGCCATTATACTCTAATGGCGTTATTCCCAACACTGTATATGTCCATGTAAGTTCATGGTTATATCTCAAGTATTCATTGAGTTATAGCATGATATGTCTCTGCAGACACACACACACACACACACACACACACACACACACACACACACACACACACACACACTGATTACAATAATCAGAGAAAAAGATGGAAATATCAGCCTGATATGTCAGTCTATCTTTATTACAGGGTTCTACCTTGAGCCCATTCTTTTATCTGTTCTCCAAAAACAGTTGAAGAACATCTGAAGTTTTAATTTAGATTTGGATTTAATTTCCGTCGTTTTAAAGCAAACTCACCCTGGAATGGTTGGAGGTTCACTCCGTCTGGACTCTGCAAAGACATAACTTTATCATTTTCTAATAGGGTTAGAATATCAAGAAGTCATCAGAGCCACAAAGGAATCAACTTTTATTTCAGGGAGAAAAGAAAGTGCATTGAAGGGAGCGGAAACCTGGCAGCCAATAAAAAAATTGGCACTTGATCCTGAACGCATCGCAAAAGTTTCATGCTTAGAATAACCCTGAGATGTTATCGTCCGCCTCAGAGAAACAGCAAACAGAGCTCACAGAGGGTCTCTGGTGGATCGGCGGCTCCAGCTGTTCTTCCCACACTTTCTTTCTTCTTTTCTTTCTTCTTTCTTTCCCTCCGTCGCTGGATGTTTTCCTTCGCCCGGCCGCCTGCCAGAGGCCTCGCAGGAGCAGAAATGGTCCGTGGAGTGAGCTGAGCACTTTGGGAGCAGAAATGAGAGCCAGGCGCTGGTCAGCTGGGACCCGATCCCTGTGAATTATTAACACTGAATCTGAAGCACACTGGCTCACACACACACACACACACACACACACACACACACACACTCCTGCCCTGTGACCCACACTGTAAAAAAATAAGTCTATTTTCACTGAGGTTTTAATCAGAGATGGAAACTAACTAACTACACTGCCAGTATGGAAGCAAATCTGTTTCATCAGATTTGGAATTTTAAAAGCCATGTATGGAGGGATTTTTGGGACAAAATTAAGTGTATTCACAGGAAAGTGTCATGACCTTTTCCCTAATTCAGACTACCTCCACCTGGCCCACACCATGGTGCTGCAAGTTTGCTCTAATCAGCAAATTATTTAAAGCTGTCATTCCATGGTTATTTAATTAATATTACTGTGTGTTATTACTTTGTTATTGAATACATTGTGTGTTGGTTCAGTTGTTTTTTCACAGTAGAAAAATGACTTGAGGTGGAACAACAGTTTACCGGTACTTCCTCATACATGTCCATGACGCTGTGATGAGGCGTCTCTGATTGGCTCAGAATGTCTGAAGGAACACTCCCCCTCACCTCTCACTCTCTATGTGTGTTTACCTTTACCCAAGTATCATCCAGTTAGGTTTCATGCTGTTGCTTGTTCTGAAAACGTACAGGGAAAAAACAGTCTTTATTTCCACAGAGAGCACATGAACCAGTTTGTGCAGCAGCTACTGTGGCGCTGTCTTCTTTTGTAGATGCTAATGCTAATGCTACTTCAGATTCACTGCAATGAGGGACGGCTTTAACCCCACGTGGGTGACACTAAAGTCCGTCTGACATCAGATGGACCGGCTTTTTCTAGGTCCCTGGTTCCTCTTGTTGTTTTGTGTGACTGCAGCCAGTGGAGGTGATGAACCACTGTCATAGGAGCATGTGATGGTAGGTTCCAGAAGGAGCGTGGAAAAGTGGTTTTAAGCGACTGACACCTTTAAGCTCTGAATCTTGCCGTCGCTGCTGCAGAACCATTCACTTGCCTTCATCTGTACCCTGAACATTTTGTCAATAACTCAAATGTTCTTTCATCACCACGGACTCTGGCTGATCATTCCCAGGTGTTGTTTGTTTTTGATTTTGTTTAGTTTCTGTTTTATTTGCTTGTTCTTTCATCATTTTATTCAGTTTTCTTTATTAAATCTGTTCTCCCTTCAACACCGTGCATCTGAGTCCTCCTACCACACCCCCCCATGACAGAAAGTAATCCATGTATATTTGGGATATATGTGTGTCTTTGGTTTTAGTTGAGCATGAAATAAATATTTGCAAACTCTAAAATGAGTCAATTTGTTCTTGTAATGTTTTGTGTGTTTGGTATTTGTCAGAATATGAAGTGAAAAGTTACAAGTACACTGTCTTCAGTACAAATAAAAATTTCTCAGATGGAAGAAAGTGGTTAAATATGTTATTCTGTTTCTGTTTCTGTGTTCAATGGATGATTTAAGCAATGACGTATTTTTGACCAAGTTCTTCCATCTGAGAAATTAATTCATACTGAAGGCAGTGTACTGGTTACTTTTCATTTCATAAATTCAATTTTTGATGTCGTAACTTTTTGATTCGTATTCTGACAAATATCAAACACAACACATAAGTACAAATGGTCTATGGATATCCCAAATATACACAGATTACTTTCCTGTGAATACACTTAATTTTCTCCCAAAAATCATTCCAACACCATTACATTTTTAATACTGAAAAAAATGTTGACCTGAAACTAGGCATCGTAATATTTTTTGCACTGAAATTAAACTTAGTTGAATTTTAATTCAACTAAGTTCATGCTGCAAAAATGTAAATGCACAAATTCAGATGCAAAACATTGAGACGTTTATAACAAAATGATCCACTTGAAAATCAGTTGAACATTAAGTCAAATTAAGAAAACAAAGAAAAAGAGAAAAACGAGGGGGGAGAAAACAAACAAAAAAAAAAATAATTAAAAAATTTTAAAAAAAGGAAGAAAAACTGAAAAAAGAAGAGAAAATGAGGGGAAGGTAAAAGGAGAGAAAAGAAAAATGGGGAAAAGAAAAAAGGAAAAAAGAAGAGAAAAGGGGGAAATAAGAAATTAGAAAACAAAGGAAAACAAAAGGAAAAAAGAAAAGAAAAATGGGGAAAAGAAAAACATTAAAAAGAAGAGGGAAGATAGATAGATAGATAGATAGATAGATAGATAGATAGATAGATAGATAGATAGATAGATAGATAGATAGATAGATAGATAGATAGATAGATAGATAGATAGATAGATAGATAGATAGATAGATAGATAGATAGATAGATAGATAGATAGATAGATAGATAGATAGATAGATAGATAGATAGATAGATAGATAGATAGATAGATAGATAGATAGATAGACTTGGCTCAGCTTCACTCACTTTAGTGCATTTCCATTATGAAAAAGGACCTGGTACCATGATACCCAAAACTGGATTTTTTAATATCACCTCCATCCACGTTTCCAGTCATCCTAAAGCTGATGTATTAACCCTCCAGAGACTCAGTGACTCCACCCCTTTACAAAATACAGATGTGGAAGTTGACAGTAAATACATTGGAACATTACTCCAGATGACAGCCCATAATATTACACCATGGTTCGATTCCTGCTCTGTCCCAGTCAGTCCGTTGTGTCCCGCTGGTGTATGAATGTGTATGAATGTGTATGAATGTGTACGAATGTGTATGAATGTGTACGAATGTGTACGAATGTGTACGAATGTGTACGAATGTGTACGAATGTGTACGAATGTGGACGAATGTGAACGAATGTGGACGAATGTGGACGAATGTGAATGAATGTGTATGAATGTTCGGTGGTAGAAACTTCTGTCAGTCTAACCCAGGGGAACTGGGACTGTATATGTAGTTTACCACCACCAGCATGTGAGAGTGAATGAATAATAGATGTAACTAATGTAAAGCGCTTTGGGTTTCTTGAAAATTTCTATATAAATCTAATCCATTATTACACCATGGTCGATCCAGGACATTTAGTCTTCAGTGGCCGACATAAGAATTAAGTTGAAACAACACGAAACGAGTGAGTTTATCAATAATTAAGCAAATGTGTCACATCACTATGACAACCACGTACTGTAAAGTCAGTACTATGGAAACAATAGAAAGCTGAGCTGGTACTAGTGGAAACACAACATATGTAAAATCTGCAAAGTAGTTTTTCCATTACAGGATAATACTGGTCGTCATAGTGATGTGGGGTGTTACTTTCATTCTTCTACATCTAAAATCCCATTAACATGAATCATACTTTAGTCAGGGGTTCTGCTAACACTAGGCTAATGTGTCATCCAGCTTGGACAAACATTAAGTGCAGATATTTTCACTTCTTTCTTGAGTCTGTTTGCTTATGGAAAAAGAAACATAATTAATGTAGATTTAAAATGATTATTTAACCCTTTGATGAATTATGAGAACCTTAGTCCTAAGGGTTTTTATTCCTCTTTAGACCTGAAATCTATTTAATGAACCTATTTTTTTATAGAGTTACAAAAATATCCACTCAGCTTGACATGTGTTTCAGTTTCTAACCAAAGAAACATGTTTTTAAAATGTAATATCAGAACACTATGAAATAAAACACTTTTGATCCAGTTTTTATTTAACCCTTTAAACTTCCACTTAATTCCGCCTACATTTCTTTATAAAGTAAACTGAATGTTGTTCTTGAACCATTTTAATAACATGCAATTGGTGTTTGATTATATTATAAATGAAAATATTAAGATAAAAACTGGGATACGGGAGGGGGGTCCTGTTAAATGATGCAATAGATAAAACATTTGTGGATATTTATTGATGTTTTGATGTGTGTTGGGCTACAGTTGTAATATTTTTTTTGTTTTGGATGTTTTTGTTGGACTATGGTTCCTCTGTGGATTATTATGAGACATAAAGGTTCAGATCTGCTGTTTGCCAGTTGTATTTTGAACAAATGAGTGATTGTACCTGCTGTGGATATTTTTTATAAGTGGTTTATATCTTCTGATGTGTGAGAATCTCCGTTGTTAAACTACATTAGAAAGGGTTAATGTCACGATTAATCAGAATTAGTCTAAAGCAACCCTGTAATTAATCTGATGAAAACATTTAATCATTTGACATCCCTAGTTTTAATTCATTCCATATTGTTTTGCATTTGAATCTACTCATTATTAAAGTGGATAAACTATTAGTCTTCATTTAATTAACATTAATTTAATTAATCCATAAAGACCCCAAAAAAAACATGACAACCCTGAACATCTACTGATCAAAAATGTTTAATAACTTCTGATCTATTAATCTTATCTCTATATATATATAAACAATTATTGTAAAATGCAGTTATTTCTCTTTTCATGGCCATCAGATATGACCCATTTGGACATGCAGAGGCTCTGTAGTTACCATGGAAACACCTTCATCTTCTATGACATTGATTCACCAGTAAATCCCATGAGTTAGATCAGTGGCAGTGAATGGAGAGACTTTAATTGATGATATATTTTGCTGAAAACATCACTTTTTCTTCAGTTTTCTCTGTTTTTGATATAATAACCCTGAACTTTAATCTGAACTTTTATGAACCTGCACATGATCAGTTATTTAATATAGAAAAATACCAGATTTTCACTTAAAAATACAAAATACAGTGGATTATGTTTTAATGATTTGTGATAAATCATTTCTTTTTTTTTTTTTTACAGTGCAGGCTGATTATCAGATTCAGGTACGAGCTGGAGCTGGACGCCTCCTGCACTCAAATACTAAACATTTATTCACCCTTTCAGTTCACAGTTTGTTTTGGCCAACACCCAAACACGTCCTCAGCAGAGCAGCTATACGTTGTTTATTTAGCCTGACTGCTATGAAGCGCAGCATCTGTGGAAAAAATGTATAGAATAACAAAAGGAGCCCCAAAAAAATTACATTTTATACAGACATTTATCAAAGGAAATCCAATATCATCACACTGGACATTTGAGAGTCCATTATCATCTCTGCACTTTCATTACAGTCTGTGTTTGGACACTTATCACCTTCATGTAAAACTTCAGTATTTTTTATCTAAGGCACAGGTGTCACACATACGACCCGTGGGCCAAAACTGGGCCCCCTAGAGGGTCCAAGGGTCCCATGGGTTAAAGGTGTGAAATTTAAAAATGACACTGAAGATCATTGTTCAGCTTCAGCCCCTGGTTCATAACATTCTCTATATAAAAACATTAGCTTCGTTTCCATTACTGTTTTTCACAAAACAATCGTGATATTCCTAAAATTTTGACAAAGTACATTTGCACTTTGAACGTGTTTCCATTGAAACACGTTGAATCAGATTATATTGGGTTGGGTTAGATTAAATTAGATTAAATTCATTAAATTAGATTCAACTCAGTTATATTATTTCAGGTTAGATGACATTCAATTAGATTAGATTAGGTTAGTTAGATTATATAAATACATTTGTTAGACTAGATAGATTAGATGTGTTAGATTAGATTGTTTTCATTTGATTAGGTTAAATTAGATAGATTAGATTAGATTTGATTTTATAGGTTAAATTCAGTTAGATATATAAGATTAGAAAAATTTGATTAGGTTAAATTACATAGTTTTTGTTAGATTAGGTTAGTTTAGTTAGATTAAATAGATTATATTATGTTTGGTTAAATTAGTTTATATAGAATAGATTAAATTAAGTTAGATTTGATTTTGTTAGATTATGTTAGTCAGACTAATTTAGATTGGTTAAATTAGGTTAGTTAAATTACATTTGATTAGATTAGGTTAGTTAGTTAGACTGGGTTAGTTACATTAGGTTGGTTATATTATATTAGATGAGATTAGATGAGATTCAATTAAATTAGATTAGATTAGATTAGATTAGATTAGATTAGATTAGATTAGATTAGATTAGATTAGATTAGATTAGATTAGATTAGATTAGATTTCATTGGTCCCATGATGGGAAAATATCAATGCAACAACAGAATAAAGTGCAATAAAAAGTGTGCATGAAAAAAATGCACAAACATAATTATTAAAGTGTCGATACTGTAAATATATTTAAAACAGTTTAGTTTCTGCTTCATCATCACATCAGTTTCACAGAATCCATCATCACTATGTTGACACTGGAGTATTTTTCATTTCTCCTCCTCCTGAAAAAAACATGTTTAATTCTCACAGAAATAATGACGTCCAGTACGAACTCAGATTCTCATCGTAGGTGTAGTTATGAAAAACCTGTGCTCGAATGGCTGCGCTGACAGATGGCTCCGCCCCCTTCTATACATGCCTGTGTTTGTCTTTGTTCTGCCATAAATGTGGAATGTGCTGTTTTATTGGGAGAAGCTGCAGATGTTTAACTTGACTTACTGTTTACATACATACATCATGACACTAGAAAACTCACAGGCCGGCCCAGGGTCTGCACGCTGGCTTTTCATATCAATAATTCGCCTGTTTGGACCATAAAACTAAACATTCACAAGATTTGAAGAGACTATAAAGTCGAAATAAACAGGAAGATCATTGAAGTGTTTTGGTTTGTAACGTCCTTTAGCCATTGTTGAGGATTTTAAACCTGAAACATATTTATATTAGTGCTGTCAAATGTTTTAAATGTTTTAATCAGATTAATCACAGGGTTGCTTTGGACTAATTTGGATTAATTATGATTACATATTTATTTTTAATCTGTATTAATTGTTTAATTTTTCATGAGTAAAGAAAGAAGGGAATATTTATGCACTTAACATGTTTGTCCAAGCTAGGCAATGCCTTAGCCCAGCGTTAGCAGAAGCTGTGACTAACGGAGGCTTTGTGTTAAGGTGGTATTTTAAGATGGAAGTAGAAACTTTATTTTGTTCGACTGTTCTGTCTCAGGGAGGGGGTTAAGTTGAATTTCTCATAAAATACATACAAATATACTAAGAAACACAAAAAGAAGAAAAAAAATAACACAAGCAATGAAAAAATGCTAAACATTTTCCAAAC
Source organism: Siphamia tubifer (assembly GCA_020466265.1). Taxonomy (NCBI): domain Eukaryota; kingdom Metazoa; phylum Chordata; class Actinopteri; order Kurtiformes; family Apogonidae; genus Siphamia; species Siphamia tubifer. The sequence continues at coordinate 5,978,562 of CM035785.1, read as the reverse complement.
AAACAAACAAAAAACCTCAAAAAATTTTACAAAATTGGCATATATATATATATATATATATATATATATATATATATATATATATATATATATATATATATATATATATATATATGCATATGTGCATATGTGACACAGCAGAAGACAAACCCCAAAACATTCACAGACACTTGTTCAGTGCTTTTAGCTCCTGCTTTTGCTTTGCTTCATATTTTCTGAATATTTCCTGAATATTTCCTGCATTTTTACTCACATGTTTTGCTGATGACTGATACAGGTTGCCAATATTTCTAAAGTGATATTTGGAACTGGAACTGTTTTTTTTTTCTAACAATAAGCTATGATAAGCTATGGTAACATAATATACGGTAACGGTGTCTCCTTCAGACTCGGGTCCACAACCAGACCTCTGGTCAAGGACCCGATGCGCAGGATCTTAGCTGTTCCGAGCAGTGTGCAGTGTGTCCACCACCACTATGTCAGGCTGATCGGCCATCACCATTTTGTTGGTCTGGATCTGAAAGTCCCACAGGATCTTGGCCTGTTTGTTCTCCCTCACCTTTGAGGGGGTCTCCCATCTGGACCCTTGACCTCCAGTCCATACTCTGTACGGATGTTCCTGTACAGTATGCCCGCTACCTGCTTATGCCGCCCCATGTATGAACTTCCTGCCAGCATCTTACACCCTGCTATGATGTGCTGGACTGTCTCAGGGGCTTCTCTACCCAGACTACACCTGGGGTCTTGTCTGGTGTGGTAGACCCTGACCTCTAATGCTCTAGTGTTCAGGCCTTTTCCATATATATATATATATATATATATATATATATATATATATATATATATATATATATATATATATATATATATATATTGCATATAAAACAGTAAAAATATGATTTTTTTGGTTTATATGTTTTTGTTGGAATATTGTTCCTCTGTGGATAATAATAGGAGATAAAAAGTAAGTCCTGCCACTTCCTTTGATTTTCATTTGAACATGTTTGAACAAATGAGTACTTTTTAGCTGTTGTGGTTAATTAATCTGAAAGTGGTTTATATCAGTCGATCTGTGATCATTTCTGTTTTCAAAATATACTGAATGTATGAGATGTGGAACCCACAGGTTCTGGTGGTTCTGGTGACAATTATGAACAACTACTCGGGCCCATATGTGGGCCCTTGGAAGTTCAAAGGCTTTTAAACCATTGTTAGAGTTTCTCATAATGTGTTGTTATGAAGTGTCATAAATCCTAACTGTGAGGAGACAAACTGCAGCTTTAACACTGCTGTGTACATTTGAGCTGTCAGAGCGAATAAATAAAAGGTGTTCTCTGCGTAATCAAAGGTATGGACCGACTGACAAAACAGCGATGGGATGCAACACGAACAGAAATCTGCTGAGTTCGGTCCAAAACCAAGTGAAAAACAAGTCAAGGCGGCCTCAGAGCTGGGATGGGAAAAACAAATCTTTGGCTTTAAAATAAATCTGCATCAAACGGAGCGTGGACTGTAGCTAACGGCGCTTTTACAATCAATCTCTTCTTGACTGGCTCGTAAAATAGGCTTCAGAACGTGTCTTTCAGAGACACCAAAACAAACAGTTCCTCTTAGAGCCAAGCTGATCTTCTTCATAGTTTCATACAGAGCCAATAAATGCCAGCCGACACAAAGCCTCCACTCAGTGTCTAAACACACACATATATTTCCTGCTGTGGTTCTGTGCTTTGTTCCTCTGGGAAGGCTGACAGCGACGCCCACCAGCATAAATTGCAAATAATTTTGGAATCAAAGCAGATTAAATTGTGTTCTATCACTTCAAGAGACAATAAAAGAAATCCACTCGCTCCACATGTCAGACGCAGTCATGGGTTTTCTCTGGTTTTGTGCAGAAAAAAACAAAATACCTGTTTGATAAAAGACTGTGGACATTAGTTTTTATTCCTGTTTAATTCAGTGGTGTTTCCATCAAAATATTCATTCTGATTAAAGGTTTCCATGGAAACGGGTTTATTCTGCTCTAGTTAATGGGACTTTAAAAGCTGGTGGTACAGAGGGTTCTGATTGGACAAAAGTGGATATCTACTGTAACCTATCAACATGGAAGAACAGACACTACATGTGATTTTTGCATTTATTTTTGTAATAATTACGAAGCAGATGCTCGACCAAGTCAACCATAGGAATGAACATACTGATGCCGACAGAGCAGAATATGTGTGTCATCCCAACAACACCAGGAGCATGTGCAGAATGACAGGAACAATGTTAAAGAGAATTTATCTGTTTCTGAATTAAGAGTGGCATAAACAAGTGGCTTTATTTGGAATTAATTTTAATTAGGAATAGTAATTTTAAACTGGAATTGGGTGTTTAGATGGTCATCTTAAAGAGGAATTAACCTTTATTCTTAATTAATGTTCCAAATATTATGTTGTGAGTTAAAATGGCCTGTGCAGCCTATGACAACAAGTGTCTAGTCTCTTCAACCAATAATAATAATCTTTCTTTTTTTATCAGAAATCATCCAATCAGCTCTGTTTGAGCTGTGACGTGATTTGATATTGATTCCTGGTCTTGTGATCAGCTGTTGTATCTGAGTAACACTCCTGTGTGTGATGACTGACACAAAAACTTACGCTCGCTCATTTTATCTCTCTCTCTAGACCGGTTCAAAGGTCAGATGGGCACGAACTGTCCCTAAACAGACTTAAGAGCACAGAGCCCAGTTAACCCTTTAACCCCTGAGAGTTATCAACAGAAGATTTATTTTACATTTTCATATAAATCCAACCATTTGCTCAATAGTTCAATAATCAGTCATGTTGAAAGAATAGACCTTGTTCTTTCTATAGACATCTGAGCATGCTGACATGACATAAACAATAATTAATAGATATGATCCATAGATATACATAGATATATCCTAACCAGGGGTGGCACAGTGGTGCAGTGGTTAGCACTCGTGCCTCACAGCAAGAAGGACCCTGGTTCAAATCCCGTACCAGACCTTTCTGTGTGGAGTTTGCATGTCCTCCGCGTGGGTTTTCGCCGGGCACTCCGGTTTCCTCCCACCATCCAAACACATGCACTGATAGGTTAATTGGTTAATCTAAAATTGTCCATAGGTGTGAATGTGAGAGTGATTGTTTGTCTATATATGTTCAGCCCTGCGATGAACTGGCGTCTCATACAGGGTGTACCCCGCCTTCACCCATTGTAGCTGGATTAGGCCCCCAGTGACCCCCGCGACCCTAGTGAGGATAAAGCGGGTTCAGATAATGAATGAATGAATATCCTAACCATGATATTTTAATTGCAATATCAGACTTATTCACCTATTTCAATTAACAACATTTTTTTTTCAATTCTAGTTTCCATCACTTTGTTAGTTTTCTTTAATGATAATAACTGTGGTTCACACAGTGTACCTCGGCCTGCGCCTGAGTACGAATGAGTGTTACAGGTGTGAAACAGTAGGTGATGATGATGAGGGAAATCTGTCACTATCCAACAAACACAGACATCAGAAGAAAACAAAGACTTATCTATCTGTTCATCTGTTTGAGGAAAAGAGAAGAAGAGCGACCTTTGTTGTTCCTAATATTTCACACAGTGGTTCTGTAGATAAGTCAAGCTGTGCTGCAGATCAGAGCAAAAGAACCACCGTCTGTGGTTTTGGGCTGGTTTACCCACTTCCACTGGTGGAAAGAAGTCCAGACTCAGGCACAGATGTGTTCACATGACATTGTACTGTACTGGGGCACGGGTGACCTGGATACAGGACCATGTTCTGAAGTGAACTGAAGTGAACTGAAGCACAGAACGATTGTGTTCATATGGACTAAATAAAGCAGATTTGGGTACACAGCGTCCTGGAGAACAGACTGGTTGCTCATTTTGTTCCAATTCACAGTTGATGTTTAACATCCCAAATCTCTTATTAAAGTTCATTCCGGTGCCTTATTTAATCCAAACTTATCAAACTTCACTTCCCCTCTTTGTCTTTTCCTGTTGTTCCACCTGTTTCGACCCTAAAACACAGTCGAATAAAACTACAGAAGAAAAAGAACGCAAGCAGGAAGTCAGCTTTAACGAACCAGAAACAGATGCAGAAGACAGACGGACGGACGGACGGACAGATAGATGGTAGAAAAATGATGTTAACCGATGACCATTTGACCAATGGTTGACCACATCAATGTTGGCCGGTCATAAAAAAAAAAAAAAAAAAAAAAAAGCCATCCTGCATCAGTCATTCCACAACACAAACTCTTCTAAATTGTAGTGTAGGTTATAAAGAGGAAGCTTTGTGATCTCTCCGTAGCATATCTTTAAAAATGATGAATTTGAACATTAGCAATACAAGATAGAATTTATTAATAGCAAATACAGAGTTCCATTAATCTATGAGGTACGACCATTTCACACCAGTTTAGAACGTTTGATCAAAACATAAACAAAATACAAAGCTGATGTGAGGTAATAGAACTTCAAGAGCAAGTTGTCACCATGACAACCCGACAGTACGGTGGGTGAGTTGTGTTATGACATGACAGGTGGGCTACGGCAAAAGGAGTTCATGCAGTACTGATCGCAAAGAGTTTTTTTCCCCACAGCATTTAGCAGCATCATTTCCTGTAACATTGAATGTTTTCTCTGTGTGTGACGCTTTAAAATCAGCTTTTCACAAAACATCGCTCAACCTCGCAGTGTGACTTGTGTTGAAAAAGCTAAGTGAACGCGCCGCGGTGCGTAAATGGCTGTGTGCGACAAAGCAACTATTTTCTTTTCTCTGTGACCAACTTCAACTGGTTAATGAGGCTCAGTGATCGGCCAAGATGTTTCATGAATGTCACCATCCCTACACACAACACATTATAAGTACAAATGGACTCATTTGAGAGTTTGAAAATATCATTTCATGCTCAACTACAACCAAAGATGCATGCATGCATCCCAAATATACGAGGTTTATTTTCTTGTGTATAAGCTTAATTTTGTCCCAAAAATTGCTCCATACAGTTGTCCATCACAGGCACTAAACAACATTCCAGGAAAACAGTAGAGAATACAAGCACATACAATAAAAACATACATGTGTCAGAGGTTAAAAGGTTAAAGAGTAAATGAAGGCTTCTTTGTAACATGACAGTCTGGTTGGTAAAGTGATGATCCATCGCCAAAAGACCCTGAAATGTGAGTGAAAGTGTTTTTTTAGAGTGTGTGCGTGTGCTGGCCTTGTGTGGTGGAACAAACAGAAAAGGCCACTAACAGGCCTTTCAGCTCAACTCCGACAAACGCTAAAGTGCTGCTCGCTCGACTCCGCCTGCTCCCAGCCCATGAAAAGAGCCTGTTAATCTTTAAACACAGGCCAAATAGAAAAAGTGGATGGCCAAATAGAGCAGATAGATAGATAGGGCCGCTGACACACTCTCCACACAAGAAGTCAATGAAACGAAAGCACTTTGAAACTGCAAACAGAACCAATCTGAAAATAACCACATGTTCTCCTGCAGACTTCTGCCTGTCCTTCAGCAGACAAATATGTTGGTGAAACACTGTGGTGAGACTTTGGGACTTTTGGCCACTCTCCAGCTTAAATAAGTCACAGCCAAAACACACCTACCTATAATATAGTCCCATCCCGTCCAAACGGAGCCACCGCATTTAACCCTGTTTCCAGGATCTAATCAGAACCTGGACCCAGAACCCGAGGAAAGACACCTGATCCCATGTTTTAACGCGTCTGAGATTCTGCCCACATTGTGATTTGATCTCATTATGTAGATTATGTAGACTGACATGTCAGCAAATAAAAGGAAAAGGGAAAAGAAGCCTGTTGTAAAGGCTTTAGTTCTTTATCCTTTACTGAGAGGAAGTAGTGCTCTGCAAAACGACTGAGCCGAATGAAATACAAACCTACGACTGTTTAATAGGTAACTTTATCTGTTTTATATGTATTTAAATGAATAGATTAGTGATGGACTGATACAGATTTTTGGGGGGCAAATACTGATTTTTTTTTTTTTACACAACCCTTAGCTGATAACCCATATTTTTAAGCGAATATTTGAAGCTGATAAAGTTTTTTTTTTCTCTCTATCAAATGAAAACAAGTGACAGAAAATATTTTTTTAATCAGAATTAGAATATAAAGTGACAGTTAAACTAATAAATATGACCAAACACCCACCATCCTTTTTTCCTTCTTTATTGTAATTTTTTCACTTTTGTTCTCTTTTGTTCTGGTTTCCTTGTCTGATTTTTTTATTTATTTTTTTGCGAGAATTAAGAAAAATTAATAAATTGTGAAATGAGCCCAAAAAATATCTGCCGATTTCTAAACAAAAAACAAAACTCATAGACAACATGTTCTTAATTTTTAAACCCATCCAAAGTGGACCCCTGGAGAAGGACCTGTGTACTGAAGTACACCGGTCCTGAAGTACTGTGTGTGTGTGTGTGTGTGTGTGTGTGTATATGTGTGTGTGTGTGTGTGTGTGTGTGTGTGTGTGTATATGTGTGTGTGTGTGTGTGTGCATGTGTGTGTGTGTGTGTGTGTTTGGACAGACTGGTAGACATGTATTCTATTATAACCACTACAACCACTTCCTACTCTACCTTTGGCTCCTTATCAATGTCATGTAATGGACCTTTTTGTCATTTCATCACATCTGTGGACTTATTTTGTGTCACCTGTAGTGTAGAAACTGTGGCTACTGGGACACCCCAGGCACAAAAACAAACGCCTAGGGCTCCAGACCAAGTGGCAAAATCTGATGAAATATGAGTGAGAGCGGAAACTCATTCTAAGTTTCCTTTAAATCATGCTCAGCCTGGACATGTGGGATTCAAACAGTGAGATGCAGTTCCATCCAAATGTGTTTAACTGACCGGGTCACCTTTTGATATATACTACCAAGAAGAACTACTACTATGAACTACCCCCAAGAACTACTGAGAAGACCTACCAAGAAGAACCACCATGAAATACCCAGATGAACTACTGAGAAAACTTATCAAGAAGTACTAAGAAGAACTACGAAAACTACCCCTAAGAACACCCCAAAAGAATATCCAAGAACTACCCAGAAGAACTGCCAAGAGCTGCCGAAAACTACCCAGAAGAACTACCAAATAGAACTACCCAGTGTGACGAGACCCCCCAGGGATTCAGTGGCTTGCTTTATTGATGTGTGCATTCATAAAACAAAAACAAACATGGACTTCAGGGCTTCCATGTTGCGACTGCATGCAACTCCATCATGGAGAAATCTAGCTAGAGGTACGGAAAGCACAAAAAAGACAGTCGCACACACCCACGGTCAACCAAGTGAATGTGGTACAACAATGAAAACATTTTCAAACAAATAACAGTGTAGTAAAAATACAGATTTTGTGAGACTTAAATTAATATTTAACTCTGTTACACCAGAAGAAAGATGATCTGGGCAAATGAGAACCTACACAAAGTTTTGAAGAAGGGGTTTGAGGGAAACCATGAAAAGTCCTTATTTTCAGTCAGACTGTCCATGGCCTCATGTATTGGTGAATATTACTTTTCATCAGTCACATCTTGGGTCTTTTTTTGTATTTACGTGACATGATAACAGTAATAATAATAACAGTTCATGGTAGTAAAAGTTATTTGCAGGTTGTAAAAACCCCATCCATGTCACTCCAGCACAGACCTAATCAACACAGATTTTGTTCAAGTATTTCATGTGAAATGGGTTGAATTGGTCCCAACCACAACAGAAAGGTTAATGTGTGTTAACAGAATATTAAACGGGGGATTTGAGGACTGAGGAGACTGTAGATATGCTCCTGTTTGACAATAATCTAACACCAAATATCAGCATGTGCAGTTTTCCAACATCTGAAACATGACAGTGGTTTGTCTGTGGTAAAACCGACATGGAAATGAGCTCAGTGGGCTGTGAGTACATTATTAACACTGAAGTCCAGCCAAACCTGTCCTGGACTCACTGAAGACTGACTGAAGCAGCCAGTGAAGACTTTCTGGAAATGAAATGGAAATAAAAGTCTTTTTTTTTTTTTTTTAAAGCTTAAAATGGAGGCGAAGTTCCAGCCGCTAACAGGCTAATGTCTTCCATCCGCAGGAAGATCGAGCGGCCAAACGTAGACACGGATCCTCAGGCCCTGGTCCAGAGGAACCCAATAAACGAGTTGTGTTTCAAAGACGCTCACAGCCAAAACCCAACATGTCACTGAATGAATTATCAGCTCAGCCACCACGGACAGAACAGCAGCATCCAAACATAAACACATGAACACACAACACAGAGGAAAAAAAAAATCTGCAGAAACTAGGGCTGTCAAAATTAACGAATTAATGTGGATTAATCCATCATCATGATTAACCTGATTATAAATGTTAACACATGGAACTCATTATCTGAATGTCTCTGCTGATACGTTTCAGGCAGTTTGTCGCAGTAGTTAGCATTGTACATACACAAATACGCAGATGAAAGATGGAAGATGCGAAACAACACGACATTTGAGTGCAAAACAACCTGAGACAGAACAATCGGCCAGCAAAAAAGTATTATAAACACTCCACAGAACAGAGTTTCCTTTTCACCAAAACACTTCAAGCTTAAAATATGACATGAACGCAAAGTGTACCGACATTATGCTAGCACTGCATGTGTATTCCTTTCTTTCTTGAGGCTGTTTGCTCATAAAAACTAAAATGCAGAATTGTTTTTTTTAATTAGATTAGATTTCCTGTGAAATTAATCCACAGAAATCGAGTCATTAATCTGACTAAAAATGTGAATCATTTGACAGCACTAGCACAAACACAAATGGCCGATTCAAACTGACTGACTACACTGATTGGATTAATTTGAACTGGAATGAATTCAAGAGTCATTGTATGTGTTTCTAGATCACATAAAATGCTTCTTTCAGTAGCGTGATTTGTCAGACAATAGTCACTTTTCCATTGGACATCTGCACAAAACTTCACCTATATTTATTATATAATGTTGAAAAAACTGAAATGCCTACTGTTGGCTTTTCCGCCATTATATTTTCCAGACAAAACATTTGCATATTGGCAGGACACTGTGCTGTTCAAATTACTGCCAGGCAGATAAATTATCATTTCCCTGTTTTATTATATTTATTTATTTATTTATTTACTTTTTAAAGGTAGACCTGGTTGACAGCTGCTGTGCCCTGGGATGCCAAAATTGTCATAGTTGCTTCAATTGGGGGTCATTCAGTCTTTGGGAATGATTAACCTGAAATAAAGGTTACAAAGTTCTTTCCAGCTATCTGCAGTTTATAGGTGAATTCATAAATTCACTTATTTTCTGGTTCCTTCATTTATTTAAATGATGTTAATGTGCTAAATTATTTGTTTATCACAGGCAGAAAGTAATTAGCATACACATTAGCACAACGATTAGCTAATCACATTATGTTGCCCTGCTATTCATGCTAACGTAACTGTGATGAAAAGATCCTTACCCTTTGAGTAACGAAGGCCCTGTTTTAGCCGAAAATAAATTCAAACTGCATCCATTTGGATCTTTAATGTCCTTGTAGACTCTCACGGACTCTCCACGGTATGATGACAGAAAGTCGATTCAGTAATTCTATATGTCTGGATCCTGCAGGTCTAGAACAGTGTCCAGTGTTGTCGTCTCAATGCTTGTGAAAATCACACCTGGGTCATTATAAAAGTCTGTGATGTTTATTCTGTCCAGTTTGTAATGTTCGATTTCTGTAGTTTTGAATTGTGCAGTGAACTACAGTGGCTTGAAATCGGTACTGTTGACATTCATTCTCACGCAGGGGTTTCCTGCCAACATGGTGGAGTAAACAAACAGTCACATGATGTACACATGATCTATACAACAACACAGTCAAAGTATGGATTTGTAAAATCCAGACAGAGATCAATGCAAAGAAGAAGATGTTTGTTTTTAGCACATGCCACACAAAATGCACCCCACACAAAAGTGCACACACTCATGGAAAACACATAAAGAAATGCATATGCTCCAGATTTGAAGTTGAAAACAGCCAATCTGTCTAGAAGAAGAAAATATAGCGATAACAAAATAGATACTGAAGTGTGTGACTGACTTTTTCTGAGGCTGTTCAACTCTGACACTGAAGAAGACAAAGGCTCTGTTCAGACTGAGGGCAAATATGGCCCAAATCTGACTTTTATTAACTTCTATGTGACCTGTTTGACAGTCTAAACTTTTTAAAATACGACCCAGGCCCCTTTCATATGTGGTACTAAATCCAATACGTATCCGATATTTTGCTTCAGTCTGAACGGCCATGGTAACATGGTCCTGTGATTAACACAACAAACACAAAGACCCAGAGGTACAATATTTTGAGATTCCAACTAGTTTAATGTATTTACTGTTCCCATATACACGTAAACATGTTACTATCCACAGGTTGACATTTGACCCTGCAGTATTTTCAGTCATCAGGCTGTCGCTGCTAAACTTTGAACCAACCACAGTAAAACTGTTTATATCTATTAAAGGAGCATCTTCCACTGTGTTGTAACTTGTGCCCAAAACGAAATAGTTAACTGACTGCATGTAGGTCCAGGGGGCGGGGCCAGTGGGTGCAGGTGAACCTTGATAGTTTGTAGCATAGACATATCCTTCATATCTCTGATCTTCTCCAAATACCTTCACACTCAGTCAGATTGAACTTCTCTCTACATGAACCTCTTGCTTTCATCTCTGCCTTATCCACTTTTTTTTTTATCTTAAATCTCGAGTTATACATCTCTTTCCTGTATGTCAATCCTATGCTGTTGCCCATAGCAACCGCTAACTTCTTAGCCTTCCAGATATGTCCCATCATATGATGTATTTCCTCATTCATCATTACATCAGAGCGTCTTGCACATGCAGGTCACTTCAGGGACACATTACGTTCACACTTAAGACTGATAGAAGTTGCATTTAATGTGTAATATGAACAAACACACAAAATATTGGATTTCACCCCAGAATCTGAATTGTGTATTAACCTTTTGACGCGTCCACACAGCAATGTTTTCGAGTGAATCCAATAGATTTTGTTATTGTTTCAGGCTCGCGTCCACGTACCCCAAAATGATATCTGTTATGAACGGGTTCCAGAATGGACAGATCTAACAACAGTGCCATTGCATTGCCGTCTGGACGAGTAAAATGGAGTAAAACGCCTAGCATCTACGTCACAACCACCTGACCAGAACGACAGCTTCACGCATAACATTCATTCATAAACAAAACAGCGACCATCATGGTGGACACCAGAGTAGTGGTAGTAGGAAGTATTAAAGGAAAATCTACTGATGTTAAACCAACAAGACGAGCAGCAGAGACACCTATACATGCCTTGTTGTTGTTGTTGTTTATTTCCAGGGGGCGTTTCATGCTGGTATAAGCCAGTATACACATGCACTTTACTTCTTCTATTGTTCAGGTGTATATGGTGGGATTGTCTTACAGCACACCTAGAGGTGTGGCATGTGTTTGCATCATTTTCAGCACGTGTTTCATTGCTATGTTTACATGATATGTTACTGATCCGTTCCCAGTGTGGACACCATATCTTTTCTATCCGGTACAAAAGGATACCTTGAGTTGCTGTGTGGACGGGGCCGTTGATGCAGTGATTTTAGTCACAGGGAGAAGATGAATAAAGCCATTAGTGACTTTTCTGTTTGGTTTAATCAGGTGTTTTACTGAAACCATGTTAAAGGAAACACCTTTGGTAAATATCAGTTAAGGGATAGATATAAATATTTATAAAATCTTTGTGTGTAAATATGTTGTGTCTATATCTTATAGTCTGATGTAGCTTATACAGTGGTGGAAAAAAGCTTTTGGACACCCTATGCATCTGGAGTATATTACATTGACAATCACTGTTAAGTCAATGTCACACACTTCTGCATGTGCTGTGTTGTGTCGAGGTTAAAACTGGGTGTTTCAGTAGATAATGAAACACATCCAGGGCATGACATGTTGAAACTATCAAGAATTTGGCTTTGTTATTTTTTTAGTGCTAACAAGAAACAGAAAGAAAATCCTTTTCTCACTGTCTGTCTGATGTAGCCACACCTTTTAAAACACAAAAAAATACTTTCATATATTCAGATAGTTTCTTATTCAGACAGTTCATGACAATATTTGTGATTGCGTGAAATTTTTAAATTGTCTGAAAACTTTTTCCACTACTGTTTATATGTAAAAAAATAAAAAAATAAAAAAAACATTTTAAAATTCAGTGGGGGCAGCTTATATTCAGGTGTGCTCTGTAGTCTAGAAAATAAGGTCAGCAATAATTTATTTATTTCTTACAGCAACATTTCACAATAAGTCATTCCATAAACATGAAGATAAATATGTGTTGTTTTGAACTTAGACTGCTCCTTAAGCTTGATGGTGAGAGCTCATAAGACATGCTTCTTTTCACTTGTTTTGGCAGCACGCTGGTGCAGTGGTTCACAGCAGAAGGACCCTGGTTCAGTTCCCACACCAGACCTTTCTGTGTGGAGTTTGCAGGTTCTCCTCATGTCTGTGTGGGTTTTTTCCAGGTACTCTGGTTACCTCCCACCACACAGAAAGGTCTGGTGTGGGAATTGAACCTTAATGCTGTGAGGCATGAGTGCTAACCACTGCACCACTGTACCACCCCCACTCCATATTTAAAATAAATAACAAATTAAAAAACATCCTACTAAATAGTAAAATGATTGGGCTTCCTGGTATGTCCACACACGGTAAATGGACTGCACTTATATAGTTCTTTTTCCACCTTCATGATGCTCAAAGCACTTTAAGCCTGCCACACACACACACACACACACACGTCTAAACTATTCCACAAAGGGCCGGTGTGGCTGCAGGTTTTTGTTCCAACCAACCAAAAGATCACAGTTTGACCAATCGACTCTGAAAACTGAGATCAGTTGATTAAGTCTGTTGTGCTGCTGCTTGGTTGGAACAAAAACCTGCAGCCACACTGGCCCTTTGTGGAATAGTTTGGATATGCCTGTACTAGAGCTGTCTGCTGAGTAAAAAGTCCATTAGCTCAGCTCAGAGCTCATCACATATGTTTCATTTCTGTACATTTTTAGCCTCACATGAAAATCAAACACATGTGATATTTTTTGCCAGTTAGTAAAGCGGGTCATCCAATGACTGAAGAGTCCACATGTTGAAGTGTCCTTGGGCAAGACCCTAAAGCTTAAACCCTTAATTTACCCTAAATTGCTCCCAGTGGGTCTGGCAGCACCTGCATGGCAGCAGCTGAATATACTAGTGCATGAGTTGTTACCTTTACATGCACTTATTCTGATTAAGGACCTGACTAGAGTTTCCCTGAAGTCCAAGTTTACATTGCATTGGAAAATTTTTAATTATTGAGTTAGTTATGTTGGACTCCCAGACACTAGATTGTACGACACATCCTGTCATATTAGCATGGTTTCAGTTTGCGCTATAGAAGAAAAAACAATAACTAAACAAAGCAGATGTAGTAGAAGAAGGACAACACCCAGAGAAGATATGTGTGACGATACAGCAGGTCAGAACATATTTTATGTACTGTTCAATCTGATTTATTACGGTAACATGTATGTTGTCATGGTGACTCTGAAGGAGAAGTGACCAGTTTTAGTTGAGCTAAGGTTGGGTGGCATTTACATGCACGGAGAAGTTTGCATTATCTGACTTGGTTACTCCAACTTATCAAACCCCAGTTCAGTTCAAATATTCTCCAATTAATGTGAATACATGGTTTTGAAAACATTGATTTTAATCAGAGTACGGCAATAATTTGAATTCCTTTAAGTCGATGTAAATGTACTAAATCAGTAACTGAAAAAGGCTGAAGTTGAAGCCAGAAGTGATTGTATTAATGATTCTCCTACTCACGTCCTTTGAATGACCTGAAGTTCCAGAAAATAAAACACTGACTCAAATTAATCTACATTCAATTTCCTCAGTCACGACACTGCAAAAATCTAAGATTCACCAAGTGTATTTGTCTCATTTCTAGTCCAATTATCTCATCACACTTAAAATCAGACAGAATCACCGAAAGAGGAACTTTGCAGAAATCTTACCAAGATAATTTTCACTGGTTTCATTGGCTGTTACATTGTTACATGGCTTTTAAAACTTAGATTTTAATTGGAATAAGGCAATCATTTTAATTTCTCCAAGTGGATGTAAACATACTGGGTGAGTGTGAAAATGGGTGAATGTGAAGCCTATTTAAAATAAACAACAGACAACACCACCACAGATATTTTTATTGATATATACTGTATATGTATATATATATATATATATATATATATATATGTATATATATATATATATGAACTATTATTTGTTCATATCCTTCTATCCATCTCCAGGTTATCAACAGTTCTGCCAGCGCCCGTGTCTGAGACAGGAAGTGTAGTGTTTCCCAGCGCTGGCGCAGACTGTGGATCCCATCTTTGATATCGATCCTTTCCCAGAGCATGTGGTCCTCAGAGGGTTCTGGGTGGAGCAGATAGTCCAAGTCCAGGTTGGACTGGACGGGGTTCGTGTTCACCGAGCTTATGTCAGCCCGCTCCACATGGTTCCTCTTAACAGCTCTGAATGAGGGTGGGGCTGTTGGCTGGACCACCGGACCGCCGCTCAGTTCAGAGGTCAAACTTTGCTCTTTCACTGTAGCTGAGGAGGACACGGCCGTGTTAACAGCACTGTGGGCCCCTGGGCAATGTAGTGTACTGGGGCTCCTACAATAATTACTGCAGGAATAAAAATGGAAAAAAATAAAATCACATGTACATTTATTTTATCTATACTTTATTTGATATTTGATGTTTAGTGCAATTATGATTGTTTTCATTCACTTCAATTCCATTTTATTTGTAGAGCTCCAAATCACATCGAGGTTGTGTCTTAAGACATTACTGAGGTGGTTGGATATAAATGAACAGTCAAATAAACAGCAGATGAAATTATCATTTAACAGTTCAGATTCCTTAAACATATGTCAAAGGTAATGTTTACATAAAAATGATAGATTTATTAGAAACACTGTAGTGGAGTTAGTAGACTTAACAAGCACAGATGGTTGTGGGGCTCCTACAGTCACAGGGACCCTATGCTGGTGGGGCCCATGTATTCAGACCATCCTCTGGAGTAAACCAGGTTAAACCCATCCTCTGGACTAAACTAGGTTAAACCCATCCTCTGGACTAAACTAGGTTAAACCCATCCTCTGGACTAAACCAGGTTAAACCCATCCATGTTATCACTTCAGCTTTGCGTCCATATGGCACCGGCCTTTTGGGTACCCCAAAACGATATTTTTGAGAGTGGAAAGATCTGCCAACAGTGCCATTTGCCTTATCATATGGAAGAGTTAAACGGATTTCTTGATGCCTCGCAACTACGTCACAACCACATGACTAGAACAAATAGCAGCTTCACGCGCAACATTCATTCATAAATAAGACAGTGACCATCGTGGCAGACACCAGAGTACTGGTAAATGTTCTGCACTTATATTGTTCTTTTCTACCTCCATGGTGTTCAAAGCATTTTACGTTAGCCTCACATTCACCCATTCACACACACTCATACACCTGTAGGTTTATAAGGTTCTGTCAGTCCTACTGGGAGACTAAGTCAAGGTTCAGTGTCTTGCCCAAGGACACTTCGAACCGCCAACCTTTTGGTCATTGGACGACCCACTCTACCAACTGAGCCATAGCCTCCCACTAGTAGCAGAGCTGCAGTCACTGCTAAGTTCACTGGTGTTATTGAAGGAAAATCTACTGATGTTAAACCAACAAAACGAGCAGCAGAGACGCCTACACATGCCTTGTTGTTGTTGTTCTTGTTTATTTCCACGTTGCATTTGGTGCCAGTACAGGCTGGTCTGCACATGCACTTTACTTCTATTGTTGTGGTGTATCCAGTGGGACTGTCCTACAGTGCACCCAGAGGTGTGGCGTGTGTAGTGCATCCTTTTCAGGACACATTTTGTTGCCATGTTTATGTGATATTTTACTGATCTGTTCCCAATGTGGACGCCATATTTTTTCTACTTGGTACAAAAAGAAACCTTGTTGCGTAGTCATGTGGACATAGCCTGATGTGGAGGGTTGTTTTAATTGGTTGTCCTTTGGTCCTGGGTCCGAACAGTGGTTTTAATTGGTCCTTTTCCATGGTTCATCTTCTCTCCAGAACCCAGATCCAACATTCCTGTCCAATTTATTCTAATGTTATGATGATGCATTCACTTGTAAATGTTTACAGGCACATCTTTCAGGTCGAATCAGGCCTGTTTCCGTCATCGACACTGTCAGGACCATCTGGAAGTCGTCAGCGCTCTCCCGTTCACTGCCAGACGCATGTTTCCATCAACCTGCTTCTTGTTTACGTTCGCCTTTTCCTTCTTGGCTGCATTCCGCTGTCTACATTTCTTATTTTTTACTATTTGGTTTTATTTACAAGATTGTTTTTTACATTTCTTGGCTGAATAACAACTGTATAAAAGCCTCCACCTTGACTAATTTTTGAATCCACTTCAGATTTTATTCGTCTTTATTTTTGCGGTTTTCACACAGTTCACAACTTAGATATTCCGACAAACGTCAAGAAATATTAGTGTCATTAACAACCAATATTACAATAAAATTTGTATTAGAAACTACAGCACTTGTTTTTCCATTGGATATATATGCGCAAAAGTTTATCGATATTTAATACATGTCAGAAAAAACACAGTGTTGGTTTATCCATTAAATTAAAAATGTGATGATTTGGGTTTTTTATTGCAAGATGAAACAAGAAGTCATGCCATAAACACAAATATCATGTTGTTTTACAGATTTATTCATTATTATTATTATGATATACTCCCCTCTTTCTCCTTTTACATTTAAATTATGTTGTTTCCTGGTGTGTACACACATACCACACCATGTTTCTGTTCAAGCTCTTCTTCTTCTCTTGTTGTAATGTCCATCAAAGTCAGTTTTTTTAATTTGTCTGACTATAGTTGCAATATAAGATCTTTTCAATGCAGTTTTGCTAAATAAACCATTTGCACTACACCCCAAATACCACCTCTTGCCAGCGCAAAAACTTTGTATTTAAGAGTTACTAATTACTTTGTACTTGGAATTTTAAATCATTTTCTAAAGATTACATTTTTATCTAAAAAATTGCAATAATTTTACACAACTTTTTAATTGTATACTGAATTTTTTAAACACTTTTATTTTGAAATAATACGTCTCAATCATTCATTTTTATGGAATGTTCTTTTTAAAAGCTTTAATAATAATGGATTGGATTTATATTGTGTTTTTTTGGCTACTGAAAGCACTTTATATTAGTGACCAATTATTCATTCACTCTCACATTCTCACTCTGGTGGTGATAAAACTACATTTGTAGTGACAGAAGCATGGCTGACATTTTGCACTTACAGTCCCTCTGACCTAACCTGACTGTCACCAGATGGTATCTCACAATACCATCTTGGACTCTTCCGCAACCGCTCTGTTTTCAAAGGAGGGGCCTTATCTAAAATCCTTGCATGTGATTAGATTAAAAATCTGTCCGTCTCTTGACTGACGGTGCTACATCATCCACTCAAGCCACTTTACTAGCGAAAATACTTTTCATCAGGTATAAACACATCAACAGAAAGGGTTTAAACTGAACATTTATATGTGATGTTTATTTATAACCTCATCTACTACGATGCCCACCCAGTTCTTCTGGTAAACGTCGTAGTAAAGCATGGTTCTACATTTATCCTTCAGCCATGATTCGGGGCTAACGAACACTAGCTGCTAACATCTGTTGCAGATGTGGTTGTCATTTCTTCCTCCCAGTCCCATTACTGTCAGCCCTAGTTTATTATCAGCCTCTTTGACTGGGTCCTCTACCAACACAACCAGGGGGGTACCACAGTAACCATGGGCTTCTGCACTGGTACTATTTCTGTATCCACCAGTGGAACCATCTGACAGATCAAACTGTTGACAAACCCGGTTGGGAGAAGAGTGAGTGAAATTTCCATTAACAAACACTTCCAAAAATTCATCTTTTAAGGAATGAACATGTGGTCGAGTCCACAAAACACTGGAAATAGTCCAGTCCATATGGACACTCGAATACCTAATGCACACTGCCAACCAGTGACATAAACCAGTGACTTTACGCAGAATTAAATTTAATTAAGAAAAGTTATTTTCAACTGGAATGAAGTTTTTACAAGGTCAGTTTTAAGAGAAATTTACTTTTGTTATGAATTAAACAGGAATAAAAACTCATGTAAACAAGCCTGTTGACATTAACTTTCATCCAATAATAATTCCTTTAGTAGTTATGGGAGGGGCCCCAGCCCCGGATAATGCTGTTGACACAGCCCTGGATGATGCACCTTCATTTTTCACATAAAGGCTAAAGGAACGTTATTGTACGTTCTGTGACATCTGCAGAAATACCTGGAAAAAATAAACTAAAACTACACACTGAACCCTAACATCTGACGCTCATGTACTGGTTTTATTCAAGTCACACAAGTGTTATTGGACTATTTAGTTGCATGTAATTATTTTTTTTTTTCTGTTCCTCTTCATTTCATATGTAAATCAGTTCTCTGCATTTAGGTAAAGTAAAATATAGTTTAAGACAAATAATGTGGTGAATGTTTGGAGTAAGAATGTGATTTAACCATAAAGACCCAGATTTACTTGTTACTATGTTGACTCCCAAATGAATTTTACTCGATATTTAACTTTGATTAAGTCTCATCTCATTTTCTGAACCCACTTTATCCTCACTAGGGTCACAGGGGTCACTGGGGGCCTAATCCAGCTACAGTGGGTGAAGAGACTCATACACCCTGTATGAGTCTCCAGTTCATCTCAGGGCTGAACATATATAGACAAACAATCACTCTCACATTCACACCTATGGACAATTTAGATTAACCAGTTAATCTATCAGTGCATGTGTTTGGATGGTGGGAGGAGCCAGAGTACCTGGAGAAAACCCACGCAGACACGAGGAGAACATGTAAACTCCACACAGAAAGGTCTGGTGTGGGAATAGAATCAGGATCCTTCTGTCTGTGAGGAATGAATGCTAACCACTGCACCACCATGTGTCCCCACTTTGATTATGTGATTCAGTTATTTCCATTTATTATATTATCTTCTGTTTGTGTTTTAGCTGGAAATCAAGAATTTTCCTTAAATTGTATTCACTTTTGAATAGGAGTATATATATATACATATAAAATCTTTTTTCTATTTTCCTTCTTCTCTTCTTCTCCCTTTTTTAACATCTATTTTTAACTGACTTATTTATTTATTCATTCCTTCCTTTATTAATTTATTTTCTTCTTATTAATAGTTTTCTTTCAGTATAGTACCACTTTGTAATTAAAGTTATGTTTGTTTTCGTTGGTCGTTTCCAGGACAACAGATGGAGATTAGCTTCTCTGCTAAGTCTGGTGCATCTGTTACTTTGTAGTTCATACCAACACACTGTCCTTTAAATAAATAAATGAACCCTCTGACGGTCCAGTTTGAGCCCCCAATCCCCCCCCCCTATTGGAACCCCTGGAATGACCAAAAAACACACAAATATAGTACATACATTCAAGTCAAGGAGACAGAAAAAACACACCAAACCACAACAGCATTTGATAAAAGAAGCTCTTTTATTATAATAATTCAGATTTTTGGTATTTTTATATTTATATATATTTATATATACTTATTTATATATTTATATATACGCTTTTTTTGTTTGTTTTACAATTGAGACGTTGGTTTTACATCATAGATTATAAAAAAGAAAAGAAAAAAACACCAACAAAAGTGCTTCCTTTTCCCTCGCTGAGTGGAAATATTCTCAACAAACTCTTCCTAAACAGAGTCGATCAGCCAGAGGTCAAAGGTCATCTCAGAGGATCAGAAGGCACCGTGTGTATGTGATGAATCAACAGTGGAAAAAAAACTAAACAAAACCAAAAAAAAAAGAAGAAAACACATTGCATAGAAACCCTTTTCACATTTACTTTTTTTGTTTTTTTCTCAAATCAGTTTAAATCCAGACACAGTGAGGGCTGTTGTTAGTTTTTCTTTTCTTTCTTTTTCAGATCAGTATCCATGTGACCAACAAACACTGTGCTTCATGTAAAAGACAAATAGTGCATATGAGAAATCTGCTTTACCGTCCCCATCCTCAGAAAACCACGTATCGCCACAGTTTTTTACAAAGACATGTCACACCGTTTCCAGTTTGAATTCAAAACTGCAGGATTATTATTGTTATTATTATCATTATTATTATTATTATTATTATTATTAGGACATAAATGCACACAATACAGTCTGCGTATTGGTATGTGACAGGCTGACAGTGTGGAGATATGTGGTTTTCACTAGATGGCAATATAAGCAGGTACCACAGTATAGATTCCAGTCTTTCTTTTTTCTCGCTCTCTCTCTATTGTTGACTTTGGCATTAAAGCGCTCCATCAGATGTGGGGCTGAACAATCACTCCAATATTTTTATTAACAAACTCAAATTATACTTTTTTTTATGTTACAACTTTTCAGAAAACTAAGAACTGGTTTGATTTTCGGTGGCGGGTGAATCAGTTTTGGTGTCATCATTCACGCATTTTCAAATATTTTAGAAAGTCGACAATAAAAACAAATGCTCTGGAGGAAAAAATACATGAAAATCAATGCAACTGGAAGGTCACTATATCCTCCTGAGACCCTGGAAAGTACACATTTCGCCTTCTCTTTTTTTTTTGGTACATTTAATAACCGGCTTTTATTGGAAACAGTAGTTTTTTTAGACATGTTTTTAACTCTTAAAGACACAAACATCTATTGGTGACTCAAACTAAACTGTTGAATCCCTGCTGATCCATTAATCCCATGAATACATGTCAGTAATTCATGTAAAATACAGTTTTTCCATCTTTTCATGGTCATCAGATATGACTCAAAGGCTTGGTAGTTACCATGGCAACACCGTCATCTTCTACACCATTCATTCACCAATGACAGTGGATGGAGATGCTTAGTTTTATGCTCATTTAATATTGTTTTTGACTGTAAAAGTCACTTTTTCTTAAGTTTTTTTTGTTCTCTTTTTATGTAATAACCCTCAAATGTAATATAAGAAGTACCAGATTTGTACATTAAATATAAGAAAATACCAGATTTTCAGTGAAAAGGTGCAAAAATGCAAATTCTAATATTTTAGTAAATTGTAACAAATCACTTAAAGGTTAAATAGACAAAAAAAATCATTTGTCAACGGATCTTTTTGGGATAAAAAATGTTATGGAATGTCTTCTGTAGTGGATGTTTTTTGTTTGTTTTTCAATAAAGCTGTTTAACTCTTGTCTCAACAAAACTGTATGACTGGATCTCAGGAGGATGTGGACACATTCACAGTGAAACATCAAATCTGACCACAGATCAGGAGCTGAAATACTTTGGTGTTTTTATTCAAATGGTTATTTTTAATCTAATTCCACATTTTGTTCACTTGTTTGAACATAATGTATCTTTTTAATCAGGACAAAACATGAAAAATGAAAACCTTATGGATATGTTGCCCACATCAGTTGTATGAGGCAGCTTTTATGTGAACCCAAGCGCACCAGAGCGGAACCAGAACCCCAGACCAGAACCCTGGACTAGAACCCTGGACCACATGTGCAGAAACAGAACCAATGATCACAAAGTCATGCATTATCGCCTCTGCAGAAGAAAGTCATAATAATACATAAACATACAGTATGCAAGCAGTGTGCACTTTGCATTTCATAGCTCTATAAACAGTTTCTAGTTCATCAGAAGATGATATGGAGATGGTATAAAACAAAGAAATAAAGGAAACATGCACAACAGGCTGGTTTTGGATCATCCCACCATGCCCTACCTTAGCTGCACTGATATGTGAGGCGAGTGTGTGCATGTCACACACACAGTCTGTACGGGAGAAAGGCACAAAACAACCAGTCCTGTAGTTGTGGATGTGCACCACAGCTTATCGGCTTTTGCACAAAACAGTTCAAAGGCACATGAACACTGTGGGGAGAAAAAAAAACACTCAGTTCTGTCTCAACCAGTCAATTTATTTTTTAACTTAAGTCTCATTTTCACAGAACAGAGTGAAGGAAAAGGATCCAGGGCTGAGATGAACCGGTGTGTTTCCAGTCAGAAGAACCTGCTGCAGAGCTGGAGCTGGAGCTGCGCATGTCACTGACAGAACAAAGTGGAAGTGTGTGTCACTCCTGGGCTGAAGACTTTGACAGTTTGAGAAGCCAAACCCAGCGGAGCCAGTGTTCCTGCTGCTGTGGAGGCTTGGGCTCCAGGCTCAGTAACAGACAAATGCTCAGCTCACACCAGCTGCCTCCGCCTTCTCAGCTCCGTCAGTGCGTGTGCACATGCACAGCTGTTCGTGTCAATAAATCCAGCAGTACCAGTTCACCTCTGGGGCTGGTCCCGGTCCGGTCCGGTCCAGCGGCTGCAGAAGTCTCTCAGCTGCCCATGGGTTTGAAGGATCCGTCCGGCAGCTGCCTGAAGATGCCCCGTAACGTGTCCAGCTCCCGGGTCAGGTGCTCCACCCTCCTCCTCAGTCTCTCGTTGTCCGTGGTGAGCTCCACCACCTTCTGCTGCGTCTCCATGTTACGCATCTTGGCCTTGTCCCTGCTTTTACGCACGGCTACGTTGTTGCGCTCGCGCCTCAGCCGGTATTCCGGGCTGCTCTTGTCAACGTGCTTCTTGCTTTTCCCGCTCCCCCTCTGGTGCTCCAGCATCTTCATGCCCCCCTGCTGCGGGTGCTGGTGCGGATGCTGGTGGTGGTGCGGGCTGGGCACCGGGGTCGGCGGTGGGGTCGGATGACCCGGCTGCAGATGCATGGTGGTCTGCGCGCAATGCGCAATCTGGTACTGAAGGTGCGGCATCTGTTGCTGCTGCTGCTGCTGCTGGGGGTGCTGGGGATGCTGCGGGTACTGCTGGGGGTGCGGGTGGTGGTAGGTGGGGGGCATGCCCGGGTTCATGTCCTCGTCGTCCCGGGGCTCCTGCTTAATGGCCACCGGTCGGAGCCGCGGCGGGTTGTGCTCGTACATGGGGTCCATTTTAGAGTCCATGTAGTTGGACATGTAGAGCTGCTGGGGGCCCGGGGGGCACTGCAGGGACTCATACTCCCCGTTCATGATCTTCAGTTTATCCTGCCGGGAGCTGTGGTGGAACAGGTCGGCCAAGAAGTCGTCGTTGAACGCCGACGGGTCTATGTACGCGCTCAGGTCGATGGAGGTCTCGTTATCTCCTATGTCGCCTCCGAGGTCTGCCGGGTCTCTGTAGCCGGAGGGGGGCTGCTGGCCGTGGGTCAGGCTGGTCATCAGGGGTCGGGGCGGGACCTCGTACAGATTTGAGAGCTCCATGGAGAATCTAAACCCGGGCAAGCATGGCGAGGAGCTCCGAGAATCCAGCTTTGGGTGGTAGGGGTCCTGCTTCGGGTCCTCCGGTCAGAGGAACTTTTACAAACAAATGTTACAAATGTTCTTAAGGTGGAAGTGGACCGAACTGAGCCTACGTTTGTGCTGGAGCAGAAGGAAGAGGCTGGAAGCAGCAGGACGGCGGTGATTCCTCTGCTCAGTAAAGTCTGAGCTGTCAAACTGTGGTTATATAGCAGGGGGAGTGGGCGGAGGCACACACACACACACACACACACACTCATACACACACACATACACACACACATACACACACTCATACACACACACACATACACACACTCATACACACACACATACACATACACACACTCATACACACACACACATACACACACTCATACACACAAACACACACACACACACACACACATACACATACACACACACACACACACACACACACACACAGATTGAATACACTAACTCACTATCGCTGCACGAAACCATGTTTCAGACTCAAACTAAAGGAAATGTTCATTCAATCGTGTTAAAATGTTCTTATGTGGGAAACCACGTGACCAAACCCTATCATCAGTTTAATAAAGTGAAGTGCACTTGTCATTTAAAAAAACTACCGACATTTACGCACAATAAAATCTGCTTTTGGCCAATTACGCATCAGATTTGAAGTATTGGAACCGTGCGCTCCTCTGGAACACTCCACAGAGCACCTAATGTTCCGTGCACTCCACTCGGTGTTCAGTGCACAATGTGTGTTTCCTTTAAAAACAATGTTTGTCCCAGTCCCAGTGACAGTACATTTAGGATTATTAGGTTTTGGGGTCATGTTGGAGCGGCTGGGCGCGCGCGGCATCTATCAAAGTGTGACGCGTTATTTCATTTACGACCGCGCATATAAACCTGGATCCAGTGGTTTTACTGTGGACTCTTTATTGACTTTACTATGGACTCTTTATTGACTTTACTGCGGACTCTTTATTGGCTTTAATATGGACTCTCTATTGGTTTTAATACGGACTCTTTATTGGGTTCATGTTATGTCTGTGGTGCAGTTCATAGTTCAGTCTGCAGATGGACTGAAGATGGTTCCGTTTGAACTATATACACTGATAAAATAACACAAGAAGAAGAAATAAAGTTTGATTAAGCATTAAAATAGACACTTTTAGACTCAACTGGTTTATTGCTTTTGTGTCATTTTTTGTGAAAAGGAAAAAAGGGAAAAAAAATTCTCGATGCATCGGTTCTATTTGTGTCTCATGTTAACGCGCAGAACTGTGTGATTCTGTCAGGTTACCAGCACAATTTGATCAACTCTTGTCTTTTCCTGTTCTCATATATGTGCTGTACCTGCTTGGACGTGTTTACTGCTGTTCACTTCCCTGTCAGCAGCAAATGCGCACATATGAGAGAGAGAGAGGGGGGGGGGGTCGTGTCTGAGCAGGGGGGGGTCGAGGTAAGACGGTTCACATCAGGGCTGCGGGGTTATTCAGGATAAACTCAAGGGTGTGAGTCCAAACAGGCACGACTGTGGAGAGGTGACACAGACCCACGGACTGGAGCGCCCTCTGTGGGTAGAAAACACTGTAGAGCAGAGCTGTTGGTGTTATTCAGGTTCAGGGGCCACATCCAACCTGATTTGATCCCTATTGGCTAAACCAGTAAAATACTCACATAATAATCTATAAATAATGATAATTTCAAACATTTGTCTGTGTTTTAGTGCAAAAAAAACACCATTAAATGCCCATAAACCTAGTATATGTCACTGTTTTAGGAACAGTGACACATAACACTATTCGATTTAGTTTACCCAAAAATCCATCTGTAGTAGCCTATTTGATCACTATTATAAAAATATTAACATGTAAAATTAAAATAAAATATAGACATAAATCAGAAAAGAATATGCAATATGTAAAAAAAAAGTCAGATTTCATTTTCATGTATGTCCCCTGCTTTTATTCCTTGTTTGTTTCACTAGTGCGGACTGAGTGGGATTGTTGTGTTTGTTACATATTTGAAATAAGTTAACTGAACTAAGCTAAAGGACATATAAATAAGAAACAACACAGAAATAAATGTGGTGATAAAAATTACCAAAGCAAAAATAATGAAAATATGTTTATACTTTATTCAAACAAAAGGGGTGTGAATAACTTGAAAAAGTTGACATTTCTCAAGACAAATAAGTGCAGTGTGAACAATATTATACCTTAATTATACCTATGCATTATGGATCAGATGTACAAAGACGCTAAACACTGAATGACAGAAGCAGAAAATGGATCAAATTGTGCTTAATTTTCTTTAAACATTTCAGGTTGTTTATATTTGTTCAGATTATTCACATTTAATTTTTACAATATAGTTTGTAAATGTAAATATCGTTATTATTTAATGTTATTTTTTGCACTAAAATAAAGAAAAAAAAGGAAGTTGACAATATATATCAACATGTTTTTTTGTTTTTTCACATCAAACTGGGAAGAAAATTTGGAGTCATTATTATTTTTTTGTAGGTTATTCTGTAATTATCTGACCCTAGATCATACTGGTCTGTATGTGGAACCTGAACTAAAATCAGTTCTATACATTTTCCAAATTCATCCCAGGGTTGGATTGGAACCTTTAGTGGGCTGCATTTGGTCCTGGGCCACATGTTTGAGACCTCTGCTGTCCACTAAAGCTGTTGACATTATTCAGGTTCAGGGGCCACATTCAGTCTGGTTTGATCTCCAGTGGGCTGGACCAGTAAAATAATCACATAATAATGTATAAATACTGACAATTCCAAATGTTTGTTTTTGTTTTATCACAAAAAAGGCAATTAAATAATGAAAATAATTACTTTCAAAAATTATCTAAACACAAAAGATGTGAATAAGCTGAAAAAAACTGAAATTTCTCAAGACAAATAAGAGCAAGTTAAATAATATTATACTTTAAATGATCATTTCTACTTGTATATTATGGATCAGATCACATCCATAATGTTATGAATCTAACCCTAACTCGAACACGTGTCTTTCACGATGATCTGCCTTGGTGGAGTCTGCTCTCTCTGAGTGCTTTTCTAGTTAGAATTATTTCACTGCTCAAAATTAGGCAAAACTGTTTAAATTAAATTTTTTTAACTTATATTAAAATATTTTTAACTTATATTTATTCACATTTTACGAAAAAAAAAAACCATTTTAAAAAAAGTTGATGATCATTTAAATTACAATGATGCTACAACACTGGCCTGTGTGACATACGCTCACTAGCACTCTGACGTAGGACACAATATTTGCACAACAGCTCATATCATAACATAAAACATAAGTACATGAATGAATATTATTTCTTTCGATACAAAGTGGAAATGAAGGCAAACACAGACACCAAACAAAGTGACACATGTCCATCATGTTACGTATTCAAGTCCAAATTATGCAACAGTCCCAGACATTTCCTCTATCTCTGCAGGAAAACATGAATCCTTTTACAAAATAATAATATTTAAATTTTACCAGGATTACAACTTCTGAAACCAGAGATTTCCACATGAGAATAAGAGGAGGGTCTTGTCCAACACTTTTGACCATTATGGATTCACTGATTAACATTAACGACTGAATCACATCCTCATTCTCTTTTAGAACAACAGGGACCTTCCACAACACACAGAACATTTACATTAGATTAGATTAGATTAGATTAGATTAGATTAGATTAGATTAGATTAGATTAGATTAGATTTATTTTATTGCTTTTGCCCATGAACAAATACAGAGCAACAATAATGCAGTTAGTATCCAACCAGAAGTGCATAGCAGTCTGTGAATACACAACACACACACACACACACACACACACACACACACACACACACACACACACACACACATATATATATATATATAGCAGTGCAGTATGAAATAGTGCAAATAATATTGCTGTGGCTAGCTACATAAAACGCAGATTAAAACATATATAAAGTAGAAAAGTACTCTGAAAGCGCAGAACTCCACCAAGATAGACAAGCCCCCCCCCACATCACCACCAAAATCGAATAATTTCCAGATCTCTTCATTACCAACCTATCCTGAAAATCCATCCATATGTTTTTGAGTATCCTTGCTAACTAACAGACAAACTGGCACAAACAGAACCTCCTTGGTGGAGGTAATAAATATGATTTACAGTGTGTACCCAGATTTGGGGGGTGGTTTCTAGAAGTGAGAGTGGGAGGGTTGTGTGTCGGGGGGGGGGGGGGGGTCAACATGAAGACAGCTGTGGGGGAAAAAACTGTCCCTGGTTCTTGTTCTGAGACTCCTATAGCGCCCCCCAGAGGACAGGAGGACAAACAGGATGAAGGGAGTCCTTTGTAATGTTTGCTGCTCTCCTGGGACAGAACTTCCTGTGGATGTTGTTCATGGAAGTGACATATTGCTGAACTAATACTGGAACACTCCCCCCTCCCCTCTCGCTGTCTCTGTGTGTTTACCTTTACCAGAGTAACATCCAGC
This sequence comes from Siphamia tubifer, assembly GCA_020466265.1. Lineage (NCBI taxonomy): Eukaryota > Metazoa > Chordata > Actinopteri > Kurtiformes > Apogonidae > Siphamia > Siphamia tubifer. The sequence goes on along the minus strand of CM035785.1, from coordinate 5,950,495 downwards.
TAGGTTTTGTGTCGTTGCTTGTTCTGAAAGTTTGCAGGGGAAAAAAAAACAGGCTTTATTTCCACAGAGAGCACATAAACAAGTTTGATCCGCCATTTTTTTCAAGTTTGTTTCAAGTTTCAAGTTTTTCAATAAAGTATTCATATTGTATTGTATGTCTGATTTTTTTCATATTCCAACAAACAGTGCAATTTAGTACCTACACAAGATTTACATTTGGACCAGTATGGTGAGGTTTTGTTTTCATATTTATGTATGGAGCTATATAAATATACTCTCTATACCTGTTGCAAATTGAAATCCTGGAGGATAATACAGGAGGCACATAGTAGTTACACAAATTCCAGTTGTGAAGATATAGCCAGAGCATAAATTAATACATTAAATTAAATTTAAAAATAAATACATTTAAAAAAAAAGTAATAATTAAATACGAAAGCAAATAAAATATGTCCATTTCCTACCATTGCCTGAATGATTAGTGGTGATTTGGTTTTAAAGTCATGATAAACTGAAAATGGAATGTCAATAAATGCCACTAACGGTTGTTAAATAATGGTTCAGAGTCTGCATCTGGGCTCTGGTTTTATCATTTGGTTCCAAAAATAATAGTTTCAATGTTGCCGTGTCACTGTCAGTACGTTCTGTTCCCTGAATGTTTGTTCAAGACTTTGATTTGGCGTCCTGTCAGTTTCAACTACTAATGATCCAGGTAGAAGGTGTGAGCACGTTCACCTTTGACCCCTTTGTCTGATACTTTCACAAAAACATTGTGCAGCAGCGTGTTACTACCACACAGATGCCATTAGCATAGCACGATAATACACGCAAAGAATTACAAGTATCCATCAGACCATAAAACACATTCTAACAATCTGACGCTCACCACAACATTGACTGAAAAAAAACAAAAAACAAACAAACCTTTACATTTACTGAATATTCATTAATATAAAGCATACATTAATCAAACATGCAGAACAGCGTTTTTTCACTTGCACAACATTAGCCAAAATTAGGAATATTCTGTCTAAATATGATGCAGAAAAATTAATTCATGCATTTATTACATCTAGATTAGATTATTTTAACTCCTTACTTGTAGCGTGTCCTAAATATTCCTTAAAAAGTTTTCAATTGGTTCAAAATGCAGCAGCAAGATTATTAACAGGATCAAATAGAAGAGAACACGTCACCCCTGTGCTCCAAACCCTTCACTGGCTTCCAGTTGCCAGAATGCAGGTCTACTGAAAGTTCCCAGGGAAAGTACAGTAAGAGCTAGAGCCTTTAGTTACCATGGTTACTGTCTTATAAAATCAGCTTCCATTTAATATTAAAGAGGTCAACACAGTCTCTACATTTAAAATTAGGTTGAAAATCTTCCTGTTTGAGAAAAAACTATGGTCAGGGTTAGTTAAAAACACACTGAAGTCACAGTTCAGTCTAAGCTGCACTAGGAGATAGAATACTGGGGGAAGTACAGGCACTGAGTCCTATCACCTGTCGCTCTTTCTCTCTCTGTCTCTCTGTCTCTCTCTTTCTCGGGATCTGATCTGAAAAATAATAAATATTTTAAAAAGAAGCAGCTAAACTGAGGAAAAAATATAAAAATGAGACAATTACTACAAGATGGATCACTATAAGGAAGGAAAATGAGGAGAACTAAAGATAAATATGGATAGATAGATAGATAGATAGATAGATAGATAGATAGATAGATAGATAGATAGATAGATAGATAGATAGATAGATAGATAGATAGATAGATAGATAGATAGATAGATAGATAGATAGATAGATAGATAGATAGATAGATAGATAGATAGATAGATAGATAGATAGATAGATAGATAGATAGATAGATAGATAGATAGATAAATAAAATAAAAGCAAATAAAAGAGAAGGTTAAAACAGATGAATGAACTGATGAATCAATGTTGTAGAAAATGATGTTTCCGTGTAACTACTGAGCCTCTGAACATCAAAATGGGTCATATCTGCTGACCATGAAAGATGAACAATTGTGATTTACACCAGTTATTTACAAGTGTTGATATAATTAGTAGATTCATTGGTACTAAATGTCATGGGAGTGTGGTGGAGAAAGACTCAAGTGCCTAATGTTGAAAGAGAACAGATTTAATAAATAAATAGAACCAAGAGGAATTAAAAAAAACTAAACAAACAAAAGCTGAGGTAGATCAGCCAGAGTCTGTGGTGATGGTTGAATGTCTGGGTTATGGAGAGAAGATATAAGAATGGAAAATGTCCAAGTTATAGTCTGGTGTAAGACAACTGAATGGTCCTGTACTGTGCGACTACAAGATTCATAGCTTAAATAACTTCCTGATTAGAGAAGTCTTGCAGCCGCACAGTGTGGAGCAGGTGGAAATCATCAGAATTGGGGGAAAGGTCATGATGATGGTGGGTTTTTGTGTTTTTATGGTTAAGGTTTTAACTCTTTCATGTAAAGTGGTCACTACAGTGGTCCACTGTTCAAAGGTGTTCTCTTATATATTAATGGAGCTTCATAGTTTTAGTTCCATATAAGCCAACACAGTAGACACTCATGTATCATCACTGCATTTCATACCATTACTGTTACTTTTGTATGTTAAACCTGATCTGCAGTAACATGTTTTAGTGTAAAACAAAAATGTTAACTGTTCTTAGACTTTAATTTTTTCATATTATTTCCATGGAGTAGCAACTACAATTGGAGTATGTGAAAGTGTGATAAACATCAGTTTAGTAGCATTAAAAATGTTTTATTTCACAATTTTCTCACAGAATGTCAGTAAATACATTGTTTCTTTGCTTATACAATCAAACGCATGATGTCCAGCTGAGTGGACATTTTTGTAACTCCATAAAAAATTGTTTTTTATTCTTTTTATTCCATGCCTAAAGAGGAATAAAAAATACTCAGGAAAAACGTCTTAATTAAGGTTCTCAGAATTCATGCATGAAAGGTTAACCATGTAGATGCCAAAGCTCAGTGCTTCAAACAGTATTCCAAAAACATTTGTCAAGATACAGAAGATGACGGTGTTTTAGTGTTCATTATGGTCTGTCAACGTCCAAATGGATCATATCTGATCAGACTGTTGACACATATTGACAGGAGGACAGCAGGTTGTCCAATGATTGAAGGGTTGACGGTCCGCATCCTGGCTCTGACTGTCCACATGTCTAAGTGTCCTTGGGCAAGACACTGAATCCTAACTTAGGCTCCCATTAGGACTGGCAGCACCTTGCATGGCAGCAGCAGCCTACTGGTGTATGAGTGTGTGTGTGTGTGTGTGTGTGTGTGTGTGTGTGTGTGTGTGAATGGGTGAATGTGAGGCTAATACAAAGCACTTTGAGCATCGGGACAGTGGAAAAGCGCTACTCTATATAATTGCAGTCCATTTAACAATTTAGATCAGTAGATTATTTTGCTCATCTGTGGTGGTTAAAGTTTTTAAGGCAGGGGTCTCAAACATGCGGTTCTGATGCAAAAATTCCATATGCAAGTCTGGTGAACTCATTTTAGTTCAGGTTGGACATACAGACCAATATGATGCACAGTAAAATAAAAATTAAAAAATCACTCCATATTTTCTTCTCAGTTTGATATGAAAAACATTACATTATGCCTTTAAATAAATAATGACAGCTTCAAATGTATGTTTTTTTTAGTGTGAAAAAGAACATTAAATTGTGAAAATATTTACATTTACAAACTGTCCTGTAACAATAAAATGTGAATAACCTGAACACATATGAACTGATATTTAAAGAAAATTAAGCACAATTTTAATATTGTTCTGCTTCTGTTATTGTTTCTGTTAAACATTTAGTGTCTTTGTAGATCTGATCCACGATGCACATGTAGAAATGATAAAGACAAGAACAAAAACACCAAGGAGCAATTTTTATGCAAGTGAAATTTGTGTATTGATTACAGCAGACAAATAATTTTAGGATTAAAAAAAAAAAAAATTATTATTATTTTATTAGACTTATTGGATGTTTAATGAGTGCTATTATATGTGTTGGTCTTAGATGGTGTGTGTTGTTTTTATATTATTTATTCTTAATAAAGACAGTGGGATTCTGACAAATCAAGACACAATATTGATAAAATCGCATCTCCTTTCTTTAAATGTGTCATAAAAGTATATATATATATATATATATATATATATATATATATATATATATATATATATATATATATATATATATATATATATATATATATATAATGGGTTTTCTTGCTGTAAAACACAGACAAAAATGTGGTTGTCAAAATTCATAGGTTATTATGCTATTATTTTACTTTACTGGCTTAGTGGAGCTGAATCAGGCTGAATGTGGCCACTGAAAGAAAATTACTATTACTTTGAGAGCCCTGTTGTAAAGTTTCATATTATGTTTACTCTTTAATAACACTAATTTTAAAATCTACTTCCTGCTTTAAAGCTGTATGAATTCTCTTCAAGCTCCTTCACTAATAACATTTCATTTGTTGGTATCGATTTGAGGAGCATTCCTGGAATGAATCAGTGACATTTGATCACGGTATGGTCAGTAGTTCTTCAATGGGTGTAATTACTGTGAATGTATGTGTTATTGAATCAGTCCGAGGTGAAGTCATGCGTGTATGAACTCATCTGACCAACATCGTATTACATAAACACAACCGAAAGCCAACAGCCGTCGCTCATTCGCCACTTAAGCTGTCAATCGTCATGTGCATTGCATCACTCTGTCGCTTTCTAAAACACGATTGGTCAATTTCTCACTAGGCTTTCGCCTCCTTCTCTCTGATTGGCTGATCGTGAACATTGCCGTACATGGTAAAAGAGATTTCGCAATCCGCTCCTCTCCATGTTCCAAACAAAAACACACAGAGCTCACACAGACGGAATTAAACTCTAACTTTGTACGATAACTTGGCGACTTTGACGGATGGTTGACCTCTTCGTTGTTTAGTGGAGGTAAGCCGCTTTTAAAAGTCATTTTGGTTCCGAAAAAAGAGCGAACAGTCAGGTGAGGACTTGTTAGCACTGTAGGCTAACTAGCTGGCTAGCTGCCCGGCTAAACGCCTTGTACATAGGCTAGGGATGAGAAAGTGAAAATGTCGCAACGGTCGTTTGTAGAGGCAAAAACTACTGATATTTCCAGGCGTGAATTAAAGTGTGGTAGCTTAACATGTAACTAGGATGTATTAAATGTATTTGAGAATATTTAGCCTCAAAAAGTTGTTAAAAGTGTTACGAAATCCACACTTTACAGATTGTCGCGATTTACACAGATTGGTCAAACTTGTCGCGGTGTTTGTCGTGTTTTTCTTTATATTTTAGTTCAGTCGTTTTAAAGCCACCGTAAAACTGGGATTTTTTTTGCTTAGTCCCGCATGACTCCGGAGTTCCCCTCTTTGAGCACAAAGAGAGCCGATGGTGATGATGCAACAGCAGGCAACAGTCAGAGCTCTGCTGGTTTCACCCGGAGCATTTTTCCTTGCGCACAGCTGACTGGCTGCATGGCAACGCGCCGACCAATCAGAGCAGCGCTGCTAATTGGCCCTACAGATTAAATAGTCCCACCAATTAACATGAGAGATGTGCACTGCTGTTGTGAGATAACATGGTTTAGGTGGTGGTTGTTGTTTCAATGCAGCTGTAACAGTGACTGTATGAACCTGTTAGTGTGTGATTGATGGATTGGGGTCATCTGAACATCTGCAGCCTCACTGCAGTGTGTCTTCCTACACGGTAGATATAAACATGTTTGCTTGAAACACTTAAAAATGCTTACATTTTAATGTTGTTTTCAAGGCATGAATAGTACTTAAATTTCAGTTTAAGTCATTGCGATTGTAGTGTAATGTGACTTATTTATTTTTAATAGTGATTGACCTATATATATATATATATATATATATATATATATATATATATATATATATATATATATATATATTTGGGGTAATAATAATAACTTCATTTATATAGCACCTTTTTAAAGACAGAGTGTGCAAATATATATATACATATAAGTTTTTTTTGGGGTGCCAATAATAATAATACATTTATTTATATAGCACCTTATTAAAAACAGAATTCACGACAGCCAAGCAGAAGGCACACAACAGCAGAATAAAACACAACACAAGAAAGAAGAACAGCAGCACAAAGTGGAACTGAGGTTGAATGACTTGAGGTAAAGAGGGCAGAAATAACAGAACATGATGATGTTAGATCCATGCAAAATGAAGGACTAAAGCAACATCGTGTATGTCAACCAGACATGATAAAATTCAAATTCCCCAAAATTAAAAAATAAATACATTAAAATTAATATAACTATAGCCCTAAGCCCAGAAAGTTTGTGATGTGGAAAAGTATAAAATCTTAATAAAACCAAAGTCCAGTGTTTTAAAATCTCAAACCTATATTTTATTTGTAATAACACATAAGACAATAATGCTTTAACCCATAGACATATTGAAGATAACTAGGTTTATTTATTACTCTAAGAGATGTGTATATTTATTTTTGTTTAATTATAGGGTCAATGTGAGTTAAGATATTGGCCCAAATTTTGACAATTTTACATATAAGACATTACAAGTGAATAAAACAGTATCTATAAACATGTCTTATTTAACAAATATCATAAAAGAAAAAGATAGATTAAAAACTGAACTAAATGGGCAAGAAAACTAACAAAAAATGCATAAATAAGCAAATAAATAAATTCTCAGATCCTTAAAGGACTGTTGTTCACCAGCTCAGCTAAGACCACTTTGAGTTCATCTTATAAAGCTAAGTGGAAAGACATAGAGACATCTTTAACAGATGTCCCATTGCAATCATTAATAGGTTGTACTGATGGGGATAATGCAATACAACAGACATAGAGTGAACTTATCTTTGAAGATAGCGTTTGAAACTGTTCAATGCTATCAGCTCCAGAGGGAGGTAAAACTACTCAGTTGGTCTGTTTTTACCCCTGACTATAAGTCATCAGTGTATGACTTCAGATACAAACAATGGGTTCATCATGTTATCAGATCTGTATTTACAATAGTTAAAGGCAGAACCCTTCATAGTTTTGAACATTTATGTAACGTCTATGGCTACTTACAAATACTATACTTGCAGATTTCAAATTCTATCCATAAAGATGTTAGGGACTCTGAGCAGATAGAAAGGTATAAGGTTGTTCAGTTTGTTGATGCAAACAAATGCAGGAGCAATAAAGGTACTGAAAAGTAAACTGTACCGTGTTGTCACATGTCTTAAGAACAATCGTGATTGAAAAGAAAAAGAAAAGAACGTACTTTATTTGTCATTATACACTGTACAACAAAATTTGTCTTCTGAATTTAACCCATCCTTTGGTGCCGTTGTAAGGAGCGATGGCAGCCATGGGTCCATCTCCAGATGTGGAGTCGGGCTCATGGTCAGAATCACCTGGCTGGAGGATTTTACCTTAACAAACATGTTTTTGGGGGATGGGGGACACTGGAGCACCCAGAGGAAACCCATCCAGACACAGGGAAACATGCAAACTCCACACAGAAAGGCTTGCACGGTCCGGGTATCGAACCCGAGTCTTGTTGCTGTGAGGCAAGAGTGCTAACTGCTAGCCTCATGCATGCATGGTGATGTGCATGTGCAGTGTGTGTCAGGTACTGGGATGGAATTAGATGAGAACAGGTCCAGTTAATAGGCTTGATCTCAAATTATGTCAAAGTTTGTTCATTATTATTCATGAGCTCCAAGATTCCTGAATGTTCAGACAAACGCATTACAATGGTTTATACCTGCTGTATAATACTGGATAAAAACGATGCCCCAGGAGCTTCATTTTAATACAATACAATGGAGAAGCACAATATAGAACAACTGAAATGATGGTAGAGCCCTTATTGTCAGTGTACAGTGAGAAGGATTAGTGGAAAGGTGGGAATTTTTCTGACTTATCACTCACTCTGTAGTCTGGGTCGTCTGCACTGGTGTTGGTGTCATGGTGATACCTGTGGACTAATTAAATAGCAATTCAGTCGTTGTATTTGGACAGTTGTCTTGGGTTCCAGTTTTGTTCATATGATGGTGAGGTAAAGGTGGGCAAAATAAGCTCCAGCTCTAAACCTTTTCAGTCAAGAAATATGTTGATCATGTGTACATACGTATGTGTCTTGCCTGCCTCGTGCTTTTCTGCTTGTTCTGCATTGTGACCGAAATAAGAAAGAAAAAGAAAAACTAAAATACTAAGTATTATTAACATACAGGCTAACAATTAAGTCTATGTAATTATATATATATATATATATATATATATATATATATATATATATATATATATATATATATATATATATATATATATGCTGATTCACTGCTCTGTACTTTAATGATGAGTGATGTCATGTACAACTCTATGTTTATGTTCAGCTGAGGAAAAAAAGCCTAATAAACATTTAAAAAGGGTTAATAAACATAAACAAACCTGCACAGACATTCCAGTTGCTGGAATTGACTCCCTTCAACCAAACACACACACACAGAACAAATACAGGTTCTTTAATCACATTTTAACTGTAAATCCTTCTAGTTTACGAACTTATATCTAATGTCAGCATTTCTTTGAATCCCTTCCAGGTTTAGGAAAAGTAACATTAATGTGACTGTGTTAACTTTATCAGTCCCTCTGACACAAACCAAAGCAGCAGCAGTTTGTTGTTTCCATGATACTGAAGTTGAAATGATATTTAAGATGAAATTACAAAGTTGTTCTCGACATTTTTATTCAACTTACTTTTTAATGAGTCATATTTTGCACTATTTAATGTTTAAACAGATGTCAGGGATGCAGTACCTGTAGTTCCTGTCGGCTGACAATCGTCATTCTCCACCACATCTTTTTTCACTGCGTTTCAGTTCCATCACATTTACTGTATTTTTGAAAAGAACTAAGCAGACTCTGCTGGTTTGACATTTAGCGCTAGCAAAGTAGCATCTAATTTCAGCTAAAGTTAACTAAACAATGAAACAAGAGTTGACAATGACTGATTAATATGTAGACTCACCATCAATAGGGGGTCTTGGACAGGTGGACTGATGAGTCCTGTGATACGGTTTTTTTTTTCACCGTTTTGTGACCTTGGATATGCAAAATGACAAAGCTTCTTGATTCTTGATAAAAGTACTGGTGTGATAGAGTCCTGTATGGGTCCACTTTACAAACCCGCTTGTACCTGCATCTATTAGATCCACAGTCAGATCCATCATTAAACACATTATCTACTTATTAACTCAGTTTAAGGGCTTTATTTTTGCTAAAACACACACCATCAGTGGTGCTCAGTGACATCTGGGTGGATATAAAGCTTCTTCAAAATAAAACAAACCAGCTGTGGATCAATCACGGCTCCACGGTGTCATCCATGAATCTGATTTTATTTTGTCACTTCCTGTCCCACTACGCACCCACAGTTGACTTAACTGTGCTAACCATGTGATCACGTAGGATCACATTGTGGCTGAGTGCCGTCAGTTGTGCTGAGTCTAGGGAGCGCTGCTGCACATATGTGTAAACAGTTCAGAGTTTTTGAGGGAACTAATTAAAATGCTCAATAATGCCAATTTGAACATCGTTAAAACCACAATTCTAATATTATCATAGATGATGTATAAAACCCACCACTAATACCAACGCATGTTCAACCTTTTCAACGTTATGGTGTTTCAATTTAAGTCCAGATCTCCGCTTCACATAACTTCTTATCCTCAGTGCGTGGTATTCAACACATGCACTCAGGTTAAACAGGGGGTTAATAACCATTAGGGATGAAATGATACCCAGGAAAAACGACAACTGTGCGGTTCATCCACCATTGCAATACACATTTGTGAACTGTGGAATTTCAGTTCTGTCATTGATATGGCGTTGGTAGTGAACTGTGAAAGAACACCTCGTAAGTCTGTGTCTGCGTATAGGTTTTTATTTATTTTATTTATTTGTAATTATTTATTACGAGCTATCAGACTTCCTGTGTTTTTATTGTTTATCTTATTTATTTATTTGATGAATGATTGAATTGTGGTGCTGTGGCTGAGCTGTTTGTTTTTCTTTTAGCAATGACAAAGGTTATTTTATTCAGTACAATCACAGATTTTATTCCTACTTTGAAATTCAGTTTTTGTTGACAAGCAAAATAAAACTAGAATTTTGGTTGCCAAATGAAATGAGTATTTGTCGTCTTCCTCCAGGTTCTGTGGCCGACTCCTTCCAGACTTTCCGTTACCATTTTCATCTCAACACCAGAGGAGACTCCGGTCAGATCATCTCTTGCAGGCAACACCTCCAAATGAGCCGGCCGTCGCAGGCGAAACTAACTACAGCTGATCACAACGGCGTGAGCGTCATCCAGAGCCAGGCCCACGCCAACACTTCCTCCTCATCTCTGCCGGCAGCAGTCGCTGGTCTGCAGCAGGTTCCCCAGCTCGTCCCTGCCGACCCATCAGCCGGAGGCGGTAAGGCCGCCCCCCCCAGCAAAATGAAGAAGCCCCAAGCAGACAAGGATAGCGACGAGTACCGCCAGCGGCGCGAACGCAATAACCTGGCGGTGAAGAAGAGTCGCATGCGCAGCAAGCAGAAGGCGATGGACACGCAGCAGCGCGTCAACGAGCTGAAGGAGGAGAATGAGAGGCTGGAGGCCAAGATCAAACTGCTGAGCAAAGAGCTGAGCGTGCTCAAAGACCTGTTCCTGGAGCACGCCCACAACCTGGCTGACAACGTCCAGCCACCCACAGGAGCGGAAGGCTCAAGCCCCGCCTCCAACAACACCGCCAACGGCCAGTGAAGGCATCATGGCTACAGGACTGATATTTAGGAGCGTTCGCCCACTGCAGCTTTTCTGGAAGCTTCTGTCACTTTGGAAATATGGCCTCACATCATGTTCACTGCTTCACGCTTTATTTTCCTTTTTTTTCTCCATCCTTTAAAAGCTAAAGGTCACAGTGCGACCCCTGCGTACGCCTACAAATGATGACTTGGACTTAAACCAGGTCTGAAGAAGCTGAAATGAACCAGATACTACGGAAAAGTCTTCAACATTTGTAGAAATTGAATATGAAATTTGTAAATCTAGTTAAACATTGACTATTTAAAATCATTTATGAATACATGATCCTTTTGTCAAAGCATCTTTTTCATCATATTTATTTCATTTTCTTCTTTTTGGATCAGTCACTCATCCATTTTTTCAGATTAATGGAAATGTTTTTGGACTTGGACAAAACGGGACCCGTGCTCCAACTAAAGGGACTGAAGTCATGTGAGATGCCAGAAGATTTAACGAATTCATTTTGGGGTTTTTTTTGTTTTTTAACTGGTCGTGAGGCAGGGATGTGAGGATTTAGAATATCCTCAGAAACGGAGTTGTCCAGTGACACTGGGTGACTTTAAAGAAAGTGAACGTGCACCAGCAGCACATATCGGACCCAGAACACGCCCGCTGCATTTGCTTTTCAGACCTTTTCAGTCGTCAGTCTGGCAGGCGGAGGCCAAACACCTCATTTATCGTCTGTTGGATTTAAAGTTTGACTATGTCGCTGCGCCGCCTCGGCAGCAGGACGCTGATGTAAAATCTTACATTTCCCTTTTTTAGGATGTGTATTTTCTTCTGTTGTTTTTGAAAATGTCTAGTTAAAAAAAAAACCTGATGGGAGAGTTTTAAGTACATTCACTACATGTTGATGTTAAAGGATCATTCTGCTTCTAACAGGCTGCACGCTTCGACTCATTCAGACACAGAGCGTTTAACTTTTAAGTGTCCGAACGCTGTGTTTACGTAACTGCCTCTGCGGAGAAGAAAGGAGCTAACTTTAACACCACGCGTGTTTCAAACAGAATGTCCTTTAACTGGTGCTTTTCTGCACAGAGTCCATTGTGTTGGAGTTGACTTTAACTGTTTGTTTGTTTAAATGGAGTCCGTCATGTGTTTCCTGTCATGGAGGCGGAGTTTGGTAAAAGCTAACCTGGGTCGTCTGGTTCATGTACACGTCAACTCACTGTCGCTGTAGAGACTCTAGAACAACCCAGAACCTGAAAACCTGGCCCTGTTTTTGTCCACGAGGCTCCAGCTCCTGATTATTCACTCGCAGGTTTCCATCCCAGCGTTGGGAGGCGATAATGTCTCTGGCAGTCTGAGGTCACACGTCTCAGGTTCCCTTTAAAGTGGGAGGAACGTGGAGAAGCAGGTATTTACCAGGAAATCCGAAGTGCGCTCTGAGCTGTTTTTTGGCATCTGATTACCACCCTGGTTCATCGGGTGCAGGTCGAAAAAGCAGCAATGAAGAGGTGTAGAATGGACTGGACACTGGGACTAAAAACCGCTTATATTTGTTGTGGAGTATTTTTTGAAGTTAGGACTACCAAGTTGGGAAAATATTAAATTAAAAAATCTTTGTCATTTAAATTGTCATAATACCCATTGGTTTATAAATAATTTTAAATTGATATAACTGCAATACAGTTGAATATATTGATCTAATTACTATTGGTAATAGATAGGAAGTTTCATACGGGCTTTCGTTTAGTGACGTGACCTTTGACCTTTAGAGAGCTTGAAAGGCCAAACACCATGATCATTTATGTCCAGATTCAATAATAAATCATTTTAGTTATAAGCACCTTTCAAGGACATGGTCCAACAAAGAGTAAAAGACAGTGCATGAAATAAAAGAAAATAAAAACAGAATAAGTAAAAGAGCAGATTTAGAAACATTTAAAAAGCAGGAAGGAGGGAATTGTGTTTTATGTCATTATTTTTGTTCTTATATTAGGAAAGCTGCCCAGAAGAGGTGAGCTTTGACTTCTAGAATCTTCTCCAGAACCAATTGAAATTCAAAGCAGAGGGTCCCTGTGGCAAAATCTACCAAGTTTTTCCAAAGAATTAAGAAATATTGATTTTTGAAATGTAAAAAAAAAAAAAAATTCCCGTTGGTTTATAATGGGACACATTTGAAAGATAATTGATCTAATTAGATGGATCATTATGTAAAGGTTTTCATTTGACCTGTGGTCTGGAAAGGTCAAACAAACTTCAGTGTCTTTAACTAATGCCATTGGACGACTGGACCTTGGTCCTGTTTGTTTTTCTATTAATAGACGTGTGTTTGAGTAAACCAGCACATGTTAATGTTTAACCATCACGTTAGTCGACTGCTGAAGCTGCTATGTGGTGGAACATTCTGGAGCTTCAGTGTCAGGATGATACGGCGCTGTTTGGTGATTTCATGTCACCTTTGAATATAAATGTGAAAATAGCATAAATTAAATCAAGTATTTAAACATAAGGCATGAGACATTATACATATTCCAAAAAGCATAACTTATAAAGTTCTTAAATAATTAGTAATAATGTTCTTTCTAGTCTATAAGTTTATCTGTCCTATAATATGCCTGTTATTTTATTCCAAATATTCCAAAGGTTTTGGCCCTTTTTTAAAAATGTATTTATTTGTAATTTTTCTGACCCATATCAACATCCAGACACCGACTGAATGAACTTGTTCTGATGATCGATTCGAAAACCAGTCAAATATTGCCTCAAATAATCCACTAAACTTGGGCGTGTTGGACCTACAGTCTCTACAGCGACAGTTTTCCAAATGATTAATAAAAACATGAAGAATTTTTCATCCGTTCCGTTGGCCTTGAATGTTGATAGTCTTCGCTGTGAACAGGTGTTAATGAACGGATAAATGATGTTTTCAGTCTGACTTTGGAGCTTTAACCCATAAAGACCCACAGCTACTTTTATGGAACTTTCCAAATAGGTTTTTCTTTACATTTAACATTTCCTGAGTGACTTATCGGCTTTTGTTGTCTTATTGTCTTCTGTATTTTGCATTTTTCCTGTGAAAATCTTGCAGTTTCCTATATTTAATTTGTAGATGCTCAAAGCGCTGTGGAATATTGTATCGAAAACAGATTTTTAAAAAATGACTTTTTCAGCAAATATATCAAAAACTAAACATAAAAACAAGCGCCTCCATCCACTGTCATTGATCCAACTCTATGGATTTTACTGGTGAATTAACATTGTAGAAGATGATAGTGTTTCCATGGTAACTACGGAGCCTCTGAACATCCCAGTGGGTCGTATCTGATGACCATGAAAATATGATAAACTGTATTTTACACCAATTATTTTCACATATTATCAGGTTTTGTGGTTCCAAAATTATTCTGCATTTGCCATCATTGGTTTTCAGTGGTTGTTTGGGTCATTATCGGTTAATCTGACAAAGACTGGGACCAGAACCATCACATCCAAACTAAAAATCTAATCATGATCTAATTTGTGGAGTCTTCTGCAGTTACAGTAGTTGGGGGGTGTGGTCCACAACTAATGGAACTAATGCTGGCATCAAGTGAAAGTGAAAATTAATATACTTTTAATGTCCAGTTACCAGCTTCTATCCTTCCTTGACACGCTTCTAAAATGTACAACAACTGCTCTATGGGACCCCAGAAATACTAGACCCTGAGAATTTGTTACGTTCACACTCCTCCCCCTTTATGGCGCCCTGTCCTTTAACTGATACCTGTTAACAATGTTAATGTAATTTTTGCTTTTCATGAGTCGGATTGGACCCTTTGACCTTTTGACCTTTAGACTAATGATTGACTGATATGGATTTTTTTTTTAAACATCAGTCTTAACCTGTGACCAATACAGGCTTGTGATATTTCTATTTCTATCAAATGCACTGCAAAACTCTAAATCTGACAAGTGTATTTTTCTCATTTCCAGTCCAAATATTTCATCACACTTAAAATCAGACAGAATCACCTAAAGAGGAGATAGAAGAACTGATTTATAGACAATAGATGTGATTGAAAAATCAGACCAATGTCATTTTCACTTGTTTTATTTCTAGTGTAATTATTACTATTATTATTATTTTGTGTTTTTTTTTTAAATTTAATTCAAGCAAATAAAAAATTTGCTAATGAATCAAGTGAAAATGATCTTATTACTCATTTCTATTTTCTGGTGTCAGTTCTTATATCCCAGTGAAAAGTTCTTCTTAAGGTGATTCTGTCTTATTTTACCTGTGATTAGATATTTAGACTAAAAATACACTTTTTTGCAATGTGATAAATTATGTCAGAAAATCCTCTTTACTTACAACTAGAAAATATAAATGATAACAGTTAAACTAATAAATATTATTGCACCCAAAATATTTGTCAGTATGGAAACCTGTCACTAAATCATTGGAGGGAAAACAGAGCTGATAAATATTTGCCCAATATATTGTCTGTTTTTACCTTTGACGGCCTGTTTTTATCCTCTGCCTTCTTAACCCATAAAGACCCAGTGCTGCAATTATTTTCAGTTCCAACATGAAATTTTCTCTGCATTTAATATTTCAATGATTTATCAACAATTCTAATGTTATACTTGGTATTTTGCATTTTATCAGTAAAAAGTATTTTCCTGTATTTAATTTACTGATCATAAACATATTTGTAAAAGCTCAGATTAAAGTTGAGGGTTATTCTATCAAAGACAGTGAAAGCTGAAGAAAGTGACTTTTTCACTAAAACTCATCATTAATTAAACATAAAATAAATAACCACTGTCACATCCCTGGGGTTTACTGACGCTGTTTCCACATTTATTATGAAGCCACTGAATGTACAAGTGGGTCATATCTGATAAACTATTTTACAACAATACAATTTATTTGACAAAGTATCTGCTTCAGACATTAATGAGTTAAATCGTACATACTTTAATCAGATGAATCATAAAACAAATGACTTTAGTGTTGGTTAGTTCATGTTTTTAATATATATGATGGTGTGTTATTCCACATATATGCTGCTTTATGTTCATGTATATAATGGATTAGTAAATATTCCACTAAAAAGAACCTGTAAAGTGAATGGATCATAATGTGCAGACAGTGTTTGAAGTAAATCTGACACTAATATTCCTTTGGACTAAAGCATATTCTTCTGTTCATTCTAAAAATTGCACATTTTGACCCCAGATTTATCTTGGAAACTTGAGTCAACAGCATTTAAGTAGAGTTTTCTTTATCAGTAACACACATACACAAGAACATTTAATTAATTTTATTCTGGAAACATGTTCCTTGTCGACCAGTGGTATTGACATGTATTGATAGGTTTAATGGATCAACAGGTGTTTAGGACTTTAAAGCAGGCGATGGTTCGTGTCAGCGGTGGCTGTTTGGGTCTTTATGGGTTAAAACTGGATCATAAAGCAGAAAAGCAGCAGGTTTTTAGCTTTTAAAGGAGCCAAAAGCTGAACATGTGTGAATAATTAGTGACATATTGACTCTGTCCTGACCCAGGCTGTTTGTCCGGAGTGGGTGGTGGATGGTGACCCCACAGCTCACCCCCACCCCTACCCCAGGTGTGTTTTTGTGACACTGGGCGGACCCAGACGCTTTGAGGCGAGGCGCGGTTTCCCTTAAATCCACCTTTAAACCCGGGCAGGGTCGTTAACCGTCTGCTACTGTGGTCCCAGCAGATCACTACAGGCCCGCCGCACGAGGGAGGGGGGCGTGGCCAGCCGCGACGTGTTGTTTTCAGACTGTAATAATTACCGGGGCTTTGTGTGGGCGTGGAGTGTTTAGCGGAGGATTTGATCTCCTGCTGGAATGTTGTTGTGTGTCTGGATCCTGGTCCTGGTCCACCTGAGCCACACGCCTCAACGTTCCCGAACATGTTCCACCTCAACATCTAAACAAGTCCACCCTAACAGGAGTGATACAGCTGTTTTTGTTATTGTTTTTTTGTCTTTCATCACTTCATCTGTTTAGTCTGTGTGATGTTTTATTAACCTGTGAGTGAAAACAATCAGCTGATGAAATTAGAGATAAAAAAAAATAGTCATAGACTCAAATACAGATAAATGTGGCGCAGATCTGATAGTTTTTGTTAATATGTGTTTTTGATCTGTTTCAGACAGTCTGATCTTTTATGTGTGTTCCTAAAGCCAATACATATATGATATTTCACCATGTGACTTAAGTTTGAGCAGCCAGGTCGCATTTATTCAACCCAGTTACAACTACAATAAAAAAAAAAAAAAGATTTTCTTTAGATGAAATAAAAACTACAACTAAAAGAAAAAAATGATAACTGAAACTAACGCAAACATCTACAAATTATGGACAAAATTACCTTAGTTTTCATCTTTGTGAACGTCAGATTGATATGAAATTGTTTTATTTCACTCGATCAATTTTAGCTGCGACACTTAACAATCCGACAGTTGTGGTTTAGTCATTTACCTGGAAACATGGAAATGAAAGTTAAAGCAGCTCAGTCCTGTCTGGGATTAATGTCAATATGACAGCAAGGAAAAATTAAAATAAAATGAAAAAACTCAAACTTATAAAAAGGAGCAGACCTGCTATAAAAGCAAATTAAAACTTAAGTGAATTACAGAGAGAATGACCAAATTAAATCAAATAAAAAGTCACATTCAGTTTAGATTTAAAACTAATGTCGCATCTAATGTGTAATATCAGCAAGTACACACACAAAAAAAAATCACATTTCATATAAAAAAACACTTGTAGACCTGATGTCTGAACGTAACCGTCGAGGAGTTTGTCCAAAAAAAGGCCAGAAAACATGAATAACGACTACGGCAGCGTATTTGGCCACATAGGAAAATGAAACCACTTGTCACTACATGAATGAAGTCCAAACTTTACAAAAAAGAAAAAAAAAATCTGAATTTCCTGAAAATAGTCTGAATATTTTGTAAATGAATATGCAATAGTGAAAATAAAAAGTCATATTTTGGAAATTGTCAGCCTTCAATTAAATAATTTGTTCCTAATCCATGTAAACGTGTGCGAAATGTCTTCAAAGTCCTTCGACTAATAGTGGGCGGGGCTAAAGACTAACGGCTGCGTGAACCATAAATGAAAGTAGAAACTCATAAAATGTTCCAAGTGTTTATGTGACGGGTGCGTACGACTTCCTCCTAAATTATATTTTTCCCGCCTGTTTTTAATTTATGTTATCACCTCAAAATATCTAATGATAATAGCTTTAATGTCAAAATATGATGACATTATTTTCACGTTATACAACTTTAATCTTTTATATTCGACTTTATTGTCATAAAATTACTTGTTTTATTTCTATACTTTACAACTTCATTCTTGTAGTGATAATTGCTTTTATTTTCTTATGGGGTCGTTATGTGTCGCCGTAGGTGGCAGTGATTATTTAAAGGGCACTTTTTTTAACCCTTTATTGTTCACTTATTGAAATACTCTGACATTCAACATTTCAAACCTTAGTGTTGGACGACAAAACAAGACTGTATCACTTTTATATGTATATATCCTGTAGAAAATCAGGGTCAGTGAAGGCACCATATTTGGCTCTTTGCCCATAAGTGGCAAAAAAAAAAGGGTTCTGATCCAGACCCCCAAATTACCAAAAATAGTCACTTGTTACCCTTATTAATATCAATACAAATCTCTGATCATGTGTCAGACGTTAAAGGTTTAAGCAGATGAACATTCAACTCTAAATATTTCCATTTAAACCCGTGTCCTAACCATGTGACGTTTGGGGCCAATCTGTGGTTTTCATCTGGACTCGGATCCACCACCTGATGTTTGTTTTCACATGGTGATTTTGGGAACGTTCCCGCTGAGCGTTCCTCACAGCCGTCGCATTTGACACTTTTTTTAAATCGCTCACTTTTTCTACTCTTTTATTCCAAGAAGCAGCATGTTTTTGTCAGTTAGATTTTTGCATGAGGGGGAAGCACTTGTACATCTGTTTGGAAAAATGTTTAATTTTACTCATTAAAAAAAAACAAAAAACTAAACATTAGTGAATGTTAACAGTTGATTCTGTTGTTGTTTGTGTTTAAAAAAAACAAAACAAACGAGGCCTGATTGTCAGATATTTGTCTTTTTTTTGTTTTTTTTTGCTTTTGGTCTGAATGTTGCTGGGCAGCATTTTTCTGTCTCTGCTTTTTTTATATCAGAGGAACTTGGGGTAATGTGCATTGTAAATTAAAGTTGAGTATAAAATGTCCACTGTGTCCACTTTTGTTTTTTGATTGATTGATTGATTGATTGAAATCTTTATTTTAAACATGTAGGAAATAAAATCAATACAAATCAAACAACAAAACATCAATAACGATACACAAAAGGATTGATAAATAAGCAAAAGAAAAATGTGTGTGTATATATTTCTGTGTTTATTAGTTGATCATTACAGTGTAAAAATAACTCATTAATAATTAACTCTCTGTTAACACCAAATAGTGTTAAGTTATTACACTAGTGTACAGAGTTAATTTTTAATTCTATACAAGTGTTTATTTTACACCAGTTAGTGTTGTCCTTGGTACTGAATAAATGGGACAATACTACGGGTGTGACGAGATGTCATGGGACAAGATCTCGCGAGATTTATCATCGCGTTAAAATTCTGTCTCGCGAGATTTGTTATCTAGCCAGAATATAATATAAAATATATAAATAAAAACATAAGCACAGAGTTATTTATTTATACATTTATTTCTAATTTTGTCCTTTGTATTAACATATAACATGGGACAAAAAAAACACATATCAGGGGTCAAGTGAGAACATCAAACCCAGACACTTGTGAAATAGTTGCGATGACCTTTGACCCTCGGGTTGACCTCAGCCTTTCAGCCAACAGTCATTCTGTCATTATTGCTTCTGATTGATGAGGAATGAACTAACAAAGTGAAAATCTGTGTCCCTAAGGAGCATGAGTCAAAGGTCTGTCCTCCACCCGCCTTATCAGGATGTGGGGGGTGGGGTTCCAGCAGAACCACACCCCTGAGTCACCAAACTCACACACACTCAAATCACACCAATAAAAGTGTCCTTTATGGACGGTGCTTCCTTATGAAAAGTCAACTTCAATTTCAAGAAGCGAGAAGAATAACGTCTGCTTTAGTGATTAATGGTGTTGATATTTTGGATTCAAAATGAAGGAATAAAGACATAATATACTAGGTCAAAATTAACCCAGATTAATTTATCATCATGATTAATTTGATTAAAACATTTTAACACAATTAAATGGAACAGGTGTTTTGTTGAAACTAGGGCTGTGAAATTATTAAAATGTTTAATCAGATTAATCAAAAGATTGCTGTGGATTAATTTTGATTAATCATGATCAAAACACTTTATGTCAGTTCTGTCAGAAATTTCCCACAAAATAAACAAAAATACAAAAAACAAGGGAAAGGTTTCCAAAACAGGCTAAAATCCACTAAAATTCACCCAAAAATATCTATCCTCATACAAAAAGACAATGAAAAATTGAAAGTGTTTTCAAGAACTCTTCTAAAATACAAAAAAAACACCAAGAAATGCAATAAAATATCTAAAATGTGCAAAAAATAAAAATATATATGAAATTAACATGTTTATTGAACAATTTCAACAAAACAACTTGAAATAAAAACAACTGTTCCATTTAAATGCATTAAATGTTTAATCAGATTAATCATGATGATGTATTAATCTGCATTAATGCATTAATTTTGACAGCCATAGTTGAAACTGTTGAAGGTATTAAATAAACATGTTCATTTCAGTTAAGTTCATATTTTTATGTTTTGGGTGTTTTATCACATTGTTGTTTTTTTCCGTATTTTATAGATTTTTGAATATATGTTGGATTCTTCATGTTTTTTGTATACTTTAATGGATTTTAGTATGTTTTGTATATTTATTTTCTCCACATGTTTTGTTTCTTAGTTTACTTTGTGGGAAATTTGAGTAAAAAAACCCACCCGAGACAGAACAGAGTGTTTTTCATACTTTCCAAGACAATTTTCATTTCAGTGAAGCACTTCCAGATTAAAATACCACATTAATGTAAGCATACATTTTTATTTTATTTTAAATTATTATTACTATTATGTAGTTTAGGTAGGAGCAGAAGTGGGAGGTTAAGGAGGTGGGAATAATATCATTGAGAACATAAATGTTCAATGTTACTTAAATTTACCATAAAATAATAAACTTGGAAAAAAAAGAATACAATCAGATGGATAAAAACCTGCAAAATTAATAAAACAATAGAAAAACCCCCCACTCATATCAGATGGCCCTGACGACATCCAATGGTTGAAAATGGGATTGGTGTTTCTTCACCTTTAAATCTGTTTTTATGGTGTGTTCCTGCTCCAAAAGTAATGACTCTATTATCAAAAAGTGATGTTTTTATTGTATGTCGTAACTTTGTTTTTACTCGTTCTTTCAACATGATGGACTTCACAGTATCATTTTGACATCTGCACTTTATGCATTAAACACATTCAGGCTCCGTCTTCTGCCGCACATTTATTTGTTCCTCCATACATTTTCATGGAATTGTACTATTTTGGGGTTTTTCACACTAAAACACAAATACATTGAAACTCTTTTACAGGTTTATACGCTCTTATTTGACTGGTCTTTCTCCCTGTATTCCAGGAAGAAACTTGATGAGGCGACTTTTGCATCAGTTTTACATTAAGGACTCAGTTTCTACACGCATGCATCGGTTACAACTCTACCCACTGGACACTAATTGGATATATGTGCATTTACTTATCAAAAAAGAGGAGTGTATACTGTATTTTCCGGACTATATGTTGCTCTGGAGTATAAGCTGCACCAGCCAATAAATAGGAAGAGAAGGAAAAATATATATATATTTTTTGTATTTTTTGGGGGGAAATTTGTTTGACAAAATCCAACACCAAGAACAGACGTTTCATCTTGAAAGGCAATTTAAATAGAACATAGAACAAACAACAGGCAGTAACACACATGTGGGAACATTTCATTAGTTTTATTCCAGAAGCATTTTACTTGTAGACCAGTGTAATTTGTGTAAAATCCAATTGAACACCTTTTATTGGTCATCAAATATGACCCATTTGGCTGTTCAGAGGCTGCACAGTTACCATAGCAACACTGTCATCTTTTACAACATCAATTCACCAGTAAAAACCCATGGAATTGGATCAATAATGGTGGATATTTGTTCAGTTTATGTTCAGTTAATGATAGATTTAGCTTAGAAAGTCACATTTTATTCAGTTTTCCATTAAACCATCAATTTTAATCCGAACTTTTAAGAACATCTACATGATCACTGAATGATGTCTTCAGTGAAATCTGATTTTTCCTGAGAAAAAAAAAACACTGAATACCGAGGTTAATATTACAATAAATTATAATAAATCACTTCAAAAAGAATAAATGTATAGAGGAAAAAATATTTGGAAAGTGACACAAACGTAACGCTAGGTTAAAGCCTTTATATTTCACAGTTCAGCCTTTTATGGTAGAAAATATTCAGTCACATGATCAACCTTAAACCCTGGATGTGATTAATTTAGACTGAATGATAAAATAAAAAGAGGGTATTAATGTTAAGGTGTCTGAGGTTCAAAAAGACAAGAAGAGCTGGTTGGCATAGCAACTGTTGCCAGGGGATGTGTGGTCCATTTGCAGACCGGACTGAGCCGAAACCTTCACTATTCAAACAGACGTAAGCAGGAGAGTAAACACAGGCCACGCTACAGTAAACAGCAGCAGGAATGCTACAGCTGACTGATGGCTACAGCCAATCAGAGAGAGAGAGAGAAGGAGAGAGTGATGGTGAGGTGAACGACCTAATCCTTAATGTGACCATGGACTTCAGGAAGAACCCACCCCCTCTGCAGACACTTTTTAATAAGTGAGGTACAGAGTCCTGGCTTTACAGGTGATATCAGACCTGAGCTGGACTTTAAACACTGCAGCTACAGTGAAAAAAAAACATCAGAAGCTTTATTTTATAAGGCTGCTCAGAACTGTGGCCCTCTGCCCAAAGTCTACAGGGGACCAGGGTACAGCATTTTAACATTTGGGGCTCTAGTTTCCTGGGGCGGCGTAGGGTTACACAGGCTGTTAGACCCTGATCAGTTTGGTTGTTTGGCCACGGTTCGCCAAGATGAGTGTGGCGGCACACTCCTGGGAGGTGACCACTGATTCAGTTCAGCAGAGTGACAGTTTGGTCGACTTAGATCGTGCGGTGAGTGCGCCAAAAGCTCATCAGATGAAACCAGATCTACTTCTGCCGCAAGGCGAAGGCGGCCGGTGGAGTAGCAGTTTGGCTAACCACAGTTTGACTGTTGGCCAGTATTTAATAAAAGGGCAAGTGCAATATGTTGTGTGTGTGTATATGTATATATATATATATATATATATATATATATATATATATATATATATGTATATATATATATATATATATATATATATATATATATATATATATATATATATATATATATATATATATATATATATATATATATATATATATATATATATATATATATATATATATATTTTATTTATTTATATATATTTTATTTTCTCTAACTCCTCTTTCAGCCCTTGGTATTTCTTAAGCTTCTTGTGTTCTTTCTTTCTGATGTTGCTATCACTGGGGACTGATACATTTATCACCACCACTGTCTTCTCATGTTTATCCACCACCACTATGTCAGGCTGATTGGCCATCACCATCTTATATATATATATATATATATATATATATATATATATATATATATATATATATATATATACTAATGGGGAAATGTCTCCCTCCTCCTTGCAGTGGATTGCCATTAATTTGACTGTATGTATTATTGTATTTATTATTTTAAACAGTACTCATGGAGTTCTTATATAAGTTTTTATCCACTTTTATACATATAGTTATTTCATGGGTATGTGCAAGTTTTTAGCTGTTTTTTTAAAAAATATTTCTGTTTGTCTTGTGTTTTTATGTGATTTGATTCTGTTAGTGACCGCACAAAAGTTCCATCATCATCATCTATCGTCTATTATCTAGACTTTAACTGTAGCTCCACTCAGAGTCACTTCAGGTGACTGTTCACACACAAGCACAGACTGGGATGGACTTGGAACAGATGCAGACATGTCCAGGTCTTTAGATTGGACCTGCTCATATGTGGGGTCAAGACCATCATTGGAAACTGGACCACATTGACCCCAAAGAAAGACACACACATGTATGAATAACTGAGTGGGAACTGGGACGGTGGGTTTCAGACCAAAACACAGAACTTAGAGGGGAATAGAAGGAATGATGGACAGACAGACAGACAGATAGACATACAGATAGACATGCACTGCAATATGGTGAAGTACAGTATGTGTTAGTCCAAGCCATGAGCGCCGTGTACGACAAAAAATTGCTTCCAAGTCACGAAGCAGAACTAAAATAAATCCACATATAAAGTTGACTGTATCGTCTGGAAAATACAATAGGTATAGTTCGACTTCCACCATCTAACCTGGGTTACACTTCTAAGGCACAAGGTCTATTTATGCAGTTTGATGTTCAGTGGAAAAGCTGCTGTTGTGATACTAGTACCAGTTCTCCCTATCAGAGTGGATCTGTTTTTTTCCACCTCAGTCATAAGCCAATACATGCCAGATATGATGAGGTCAGAGCGGTGAATGCAGGGACTATGACAGAGTGGGCCAGTGCCAGAGGGAAGATAAGATAAGAACAGGATGACTGATCAGAACGTCCACCACAGACCAGAGGACCCCCCGCAGAGAAGAGTCCCTGCCAGAGCTTTATCAGTCTGCAGCCAATATTAGGCTCCGCCCACTCTTTATTGTCTCTGTTTATTGAAATAACTGCTGACCTGTTGGACGCTCCTTCCATTCATGTGCTATTTCAGTGTGAGCTCAGCAGACAAGTCTGTTCTCATTATTCTATAAATGGGTTATCAAATAAAGCTGAATGGGCAGCTTGACCCGACAGAGACGACCAGACATATCCACGGTGAATGATTGACAGGGTTACGTCACAAACACCAGAGACCAATAACAAATGTATGGGGTAAGGAAGGCATATATATATATATATATTAATGTATAAAACATAACATAAAATGCACTTTTAGATTGGATTAGGATAGAGAAAACATAACATACATAAACACATACCAGTGATGTGCGGGTCGATGTATAGACGACCCACAACCGAACGCTTTTTTTTAACTAACCCACCTGCAACTCAGACCACATGAAATATATATGAAAAGGATGGACCTGACCCACTTCTCGACCCGCATTTTTAAAAAGTAGTCAATGGTCTTTATGAACATCACATGACCTTTGACCTTACTTGTATACCTACATTTATTTCTGTGTTAAAATTCTATGTTATTGGTTGTAAATTAATATGTTGAGAAAATATGTTTATCCTGCTTCATTATTCAAAAGTTATTAACGCACAGCATCTAAACCAGGGGTCAGTAACCTGTAACACCCAAAGAGTCATTTGAACCCGGTTTCCATGGAAACAAAAACACTGGGAGCTGCTCATTATCTTTAAAAATCTCAGCGAACGTGTCCCAAAGCTGACTTTTTTTGTTTGTATGTTTCCAGAGTTTCTACTCTCCCAACTTCATACTCTGTCTTTCGCCTCCACACTGTAGGATCCTTCTGACCATGTACGACACCTTTATGGAAATTCAGTTAATAAAGTGTATTTACCAGGTTTTTTTTAATGTTTATCTCAAACAACAAATGACCCGACTGACCTCAACCCGAATATCTCGTCTCGTCATCTGAACCCGCTTTATCCTCACTAGGGTCACAGGGGTCTGTGGGGGTCTAATCCAGCTAGAATGGGTGAAGGCAGGTACACCCTGTATGAGACGCCAGTTCATATATAGACAAACAATCACTGTCACATTCACACCTATGGGTGATTTAGATTAACCAGTTAACCAGTAAACCAGTTAACCAGTTAACCAGTTAACCAGTTAACCTATCAGTGCATGTGTTTGGATGGTGGGAGGAAGAGAATCCACGCAGACACGAGGAGAACATGCAAACTCCACACAGAAAGGTCTGTAGGATTCGAACCAGGTTCCTTCTCACTTTGAGTCACGAGTGCTAACCACTGCACCACCGTGCCGCCCCCAACCCGAATATCAATTGCGGGTGACCACGGGCGACTGCAGACACCCGCTCCCTTTACACAGGAACATAGATATACACAAAATATACATTTATACACACACATACACATACATACATACATACTGGGTGCGATTTGCCGGGGGGGTGGGGGGTGGGGGGGGGGGGGTCATCCCCCCCTCTGGTTTTGGATCCCACCTCAGCAGGTGTGCACCAGCCACCATGGGGTTTCTGGGAGACCCTCTGAATCGCATGTGCATTAGGCCTCGGAAATGGAAATGTTTCAGTAAAAAATCTGAGAGGAATCAGACCCTTTCGCGGGACCTCCCACTGGTCTGGTTTGTGCCCCCGCCAGGCGCATTTCCTCCGACTGGTTCCAGGTTGGCCAGGAAGGGTCCAGGTGCCCTCTGCCCAGACTTCACCACTTCCCAGACTCACTGCGTCTTCTCTCTTCTTCTCGTCTTGGGAGGACGGGACCCCTTTTCCTCCTGTGCACCAACCGTGTTGCCAGGGCAGGACAGGCGCCAGGGGTCAACTATGATGTCGACACCCACCTAACCCATCCTGAAACATAGGAGTCTACGGCCCAATCATCATGGAATGAATTTGCATGAATCCCACATACTTTCCCAAATAATGTTGGTAGAGATGAATAAATAAAGTTCTGGAATCCTTCCTCCATTGTCATCAGGGCTGTTTCTACCTCCAGAGGTGTCACAGATGTGGAACCAAATGATCCACCTTTTCATTTTCACAGATAATGTTCAGGAATGAAAGTTGAATTTTCCAGGAACAGAAGTGCTGTGGAAAAGGACCTAATGTATGTGTGTGTGAGAACTGGTCTGAGGAATGCTGCTGGGATCAGTACAGTTTTAATCTGAATCTCATTTATTTTTATTTTGTTTTCAGTTTTACTCCATACTATGGCACAGTTTGTTTTATTTTTTTCGCCGACATTCAAAGGTCAGAAGACAGAGGGAGCCCGCCAATGAGTCGTAAAAGGTTTTACTGGTGAGGAGAAAATGTCTCTGCCTGACACAGAAAAACCCATGAACGCTCCCCACGCACCACCTGTCCGCCCACCTCCTCCTCTGCCCATTGTTCCCATAATTACCAGAACCGTCCGATCCCGTCACGTCAGCGTCTAAAAATAAACCACTGTGTACTTTTCATCATCAGCCGTCTGAAAAGGCCTGAAATTCAAAGATAAACGATGGAAGCTTAGAGTTAATCTGAAAATGAACACATAAACCCAGAGTAGACGACTGCCTTCATTTACATTAACCCTTTGACCCCTGAACCCTGATTAAAAGTAAAAGTTCACATATTAACCCTTTGACCCCTGATTTAAATTTAAAAGTTCATATATTAACCCTTTAACCCCTGATTTAAAAGTAAAAGTTCACATATTAACCCTTTAACCCCTAATTTAAATTTAAAAGTTCATATATTAACCCTTTAACCCCTGATTTAAATTTAAAAGTTCACATATTAACCCTTTAACCCCTAATTTAAATTTAAAAGTTCATATATTAACCCTTTAACACCTGATTTAAATTTAAAAGTTCATATATTAACCCTTTAACCCCTGATTTAAAAGTAAAAGTTCATATATTAACCCTTTAACCCCTGATTTAAAAGTAAAAGTTCATATATTAACCCTTTAACCCCTGATTTAAAAGTAAAAGTTCACATATTAACCCTTTAACCCTTGATTTAAAAGAAAAAGTTCATATATTAACCCTTTAACCCCTGATTTAAAAGTAAAAGTTCACATATTAACCCTTTAACCCCTGATTTAAAAGTAAAAGTTCACATATTAACCCTTTAACCCCTGATTTAAAAGTAAAAGTTCACATATTAACCCTTTAACCCCTGATTTAAAAGTAAAAGTTCACATATTAACCCTTTAACCCTTGGTAAAGGTTCTGCTTTGAATATACATCTGCTATGAGTTTGTGCTCGTGTTCATTTTCTCCTTTGTTTTACTGGGTGTTTTAGGGTCAAAATAGGTGAAAGAAGCAGGTTTTGGTAACTTTTAGTGTAGTTGCTAACAAACAACAAACAAAAACAATACCCTTCCTCCCTTCAGTGGGTGGGGTATTAAACAACACTGGAAACAACACAAAGAAAATGGTGTAAAGAAAAAAAAAAGCCCAGTGTCTGTTTTATATTGACTTAGTGTCACTCACTGCACTGTATTTTACCCCCATATCTACATGGGGCGGGACTTGAACTGAGCATGCTCAGATGTCTATGGAAACAACAGGTCTATTCTATCAGCACGAATGGAAAACTTTCCTATTGAGCAAAAAGTTGAATTTATCTGAATTTTAACATAAATCCGACGTTCCAGATACTCAGCACAGACTGGTCAGGGATTAAAGGGTTAAAATTTGAAAATGATCCCATTCTTTGTATATATGATATATGATATGTGGTATCATGGGAAAGTTTAGGAATTCTTAAATCTAGTAAAACCAAATTCTATGGGTTTGATCAGTGTTTAATCACAACAACATGTTTGAAAACGCCCGTCCTCCCATAAAAACTCAGGCCAAACATCATTTATTTTACTAATCACAGCTGCTTCAGGCTGCATTCACGTATTTATAGTGCACATCAGTCAAATCCTGCTCCTGTATTTTCATGGTGCAGGCGTTCAATCCAACAGAGGTTAGCGTGTCCATCCATCCATCTATGTTTGTGTAGATTTTTGATTATTCGTCTTCCTGTGGTAGACACCTGCACTGACTGAAACCAGATCTGCAAGTGTGGAAAACACACTATATCACTGAAAGTCTAACATTGTTCAGTTTATCTACCGTATATAGTTTTAATTCTTTAAAAAAATACATGTAATTACTTGACTTGTCTTTGAGACAGAGGTGTAAAGTAACTAAGTAAAAGTACTTCATTACTATACTTAAGTAGATTTTTTTAGGCATCTCTACTTTACTTGAGTATTTATTTTTCTGGTAACTTTTTACTTTTACTCACTGTGACTTTATATACAATAGTTATATGACTATTATCTCACAATTTTGACTTTTTCTCTTAAAATTATGCATTTTTATCTCACATTTATAACTTTTTTTCAAATCTTGTGACTTTTAAGCTCAATTGTGACTTTTCTTTCCCCATTTTTTGTAAATTTCCTGCCCATATCCACAAAACTGAGTAACTGTGACTTGATCAAACACATTATCTAAACAGTAACTCACTTTTAAAGGCTTTATTTTAGATACTTTTGAAACGGTTCTGATTTATTTTTATTTTCTAAAGTATTATTGCATTCATGACAAAAAAGCAGTTTTACTTTTGTACTTTATTACAATTGAGAAGTTGTACTTTTTTACTTTTACTTAAGTAGAGGACTTGAATCAGTACAGAATGTGATTATTTTAAACACCTCTGATTTGAGAATCTGGTTTTGTTGATTAACCTCAACACCAGCTGTTCACATAACATTAAATAACAGCAGTAATCACTGTCTTTAAGGGTTAGGGTCTGTGTTTTTAACATCAAGCATAATCAAACCCTTATTCCACCACTCTTTAAATTGACTTCAACCTTCAGCTGATTTCTTCTATGAAAACCAACAAAATCCTTTAAAAAATGTCAATCTGGTTTCCAGTCCCTGCTTAGCACTGGGACTGAACTGGCCCAGGTCACTACAGATCTACTATTTACAGCCCACTGAGTGACGTGGTTGGGGGTTTAATTCTGCCTGACCTTTAAACTGTAGTTGTTGGGTTAAACCTAAAGTGGCACATGTTTGGACCAGGTCAGTGAAAGGAGATTGTATGTAAAGGTTACGGGTTCTACACTGTCAACATTATGTTATATGTAACCATATCTATCTATCTATCTATCTATCTATCTATCTATCTATCTATCTATCTATCTATCTATCTATCTATCTATCTATCTATCTATCTATCTATCTATCTATCTATCTATCTATCTATCTATCTATCTATCTATCTATCTATCTATCTATCTATCTATCTATCTATCTATCTATCTATCTATCTATCTATCTATCTATCTATCTATCTATCTATCTATCTATCTATCTATCTATCTATCTATCTATCTATCTATCTATCTATCTATCATTTATAAACTGAATTATTGTCACATTATCAGATTATATTAACAGGAATAATCTTCCAGATGTAACTAAATTTTACAGATTTTGTTGCTAATGTTAGCTTATGTTATTATCAATATTAGCTGGTTTGTACTATCTTATTTTTTTATTCTCTTTATTTCAACAGGGACAACAGACCATATACATTAACCTTAAACAGGAGCGATAAAATGTGCCAGTTTGTAGCACTAGTGCTAATTTCCACCTGTTGTCCCTAATGTTATCATTGAAAACAGACTTTTCATGTCCATTTAATTCCTTATTCTGTACAGTTTTTTAAACCCACCTTTTTACCATGTCTTTTGCACATGTGCAGAACAACTTACATTTGAATTATAAATCCACAAAACATTTAGTAACAGGCAGAAGATTTTTAAAATGACAATTACCGTACTTCTCTTCAGATATTTCAGGTGGTTCATATTTGTTCAAGTTTATTTGTTAATATAAAGATTTCCATGTAATTTTACATTAAAATCTGCAGTTTTCATTATTTATATGCAATTATGATCAGATTTTCCTGATCCAATCTAAATAAGATATAATTATTTTGTATGTAGAACCTAAATTTAAATAATTTTTCCAACATTAATATCTTCATTGTTATTCATCCTGTGTTTGAAACCTGTGATCAGAGGTGGTTAATTCCAGGTTCATCAAGTCAAAGTCCTTCCATGTGTTGGTTCAAACCTGTTCAGTGAACACAGATGATTCCACTATTGATCCATTTACCTGCATGAGGCTTT
The DNA here is from genome assembly GCA_020466265.1 of Siphamia tubifer. NCBI lineage: Eukaryota > Metazoa > Chordata > Actinopteri > Kurtiformes > Apogonidae > Siphamia > Siphamia tubifer. The sequence continues at coordinate 5,919,505 of CM035785.1, read as the reverse complement.
GTGTTCATCAAAATGGACTGGTTCAATGAACAGCTTTGAACCAATGCATGACAGGACTTTGACTTGATGTTAACTGTAGTGTTGTAATGTTTTTATGTGTTACTATTTCTAATAAATTGAAGAAGCGCTAAAGATTTATTCATTCAACTCAAATCAATCAGACATGTAATCAATCAATCAATCAATAGTTGTAGAACACAACTCAACTGGAATTAATACACAAGAATATTCCTGAAATAAGTAGAAAAATACTGACATGTTTGGACTAAAATACCTTCCGTTAAAATCTGACTAAAAGTAGACTAAAATGTTGAGACGTTTATTCGACTAAAATATGACTAACAAAAATGATTTGTGAAACTAAAAGTGATAAAGAATGAACTTTGACAAAAGACTAAGATTAAAAATGGGTAGCAAAATTAGCAATGTATGCAACTGAAAGAATGACAAATATGAACATGAAAAACAACATGAATAATGAAATAAGCAGTCATTGTTTCAGTTTCCAATTGTGGATTTTCAATTGAATATGAAAAGAACTGATGATACATGGATTTTTCCAAACACCATCTTTAGTCCAACAGATGTTGTTCATATTCAGTCTGTGATTGAAACCAGTGCGACGACAGACTCAACACAAGAGTTTCCTGTGTTTGTAGAGTATTTCTAACGGTTAGTTTTATAGGGCAAGCAGATACAAAACTAACTGTTACAAACATGTTTTTCTTCCAACATCTATATCACTGTTAAATAAGAAACCTGAACCCATCAATGCGCCCTGAGTCCTCTGTCTTTTATTTAGACTTCTGAAGCTCTGGCCTTTAAACACTACCAGAGGTTTAGCTCTGCTCTTACTTATGTGTTTAAAAACTGTATTTTTATTTTTAAGGAATTTAAATATTAAAATACTCCTATCTGTTTACATCAACTTGTATTAATTAGATATTTTATTAATTGATTTTTGTAGGAAAGGGTGTGATTTTTGGATTGGATGGAATGGTTACCCTGCAAAAACTACTGGAGCAATTTTCAAGAAAGATACAAGGTGGTCCTGAATATATCCCATAACATTTTGGTGGATGTAGGTCAAAGGTCAAGGTCACCAAAATGTGTTTTCATAATGATCAGAGATAAGATAATGTCCTTTTCATTCCTGTATACTCAGTTTTACATGTAGCTTCATTTTGCTTCAACTGTTGATGTGCATTGACATCAGAACACTGAATGACATATTTGAAGACCCTAGGTCAAAGGTCAAAGTCACTCTAAAAGTCTAATTGAAAGAATCATCTTGAAGACTTCCAATGAACACCAACATGTTGGTCTTTCAATTCACCATCTCGTGTTTATAGATTTTGACCTGACCTGATGCAAGAGGTCAGGGGTCATTGGACCAATGCCTAAAAAGTAAAATGGACTAAAATGAGTGGAAATAGAGACTTAGTTACTGTTAATAACAGATTAAAAAAAAAAAAACCCTGGCATGGACTTCAAAATGCCATCATGACCTTTGACCTGGAGTGACCATGAAAGGTCAAACCCATGTCCATTTAGAGCAAAACATTTTTGCAAGGAGGCGGAGTTTGTTGTGCCTGGCCCCACTTGTTATTTTTATTTTAAGGAATACATTTACTCCCACTCTTTTAAATGATTTTTTTTATTAATTGTATTTAATGCATTTGAAGGGAAGGGTGCAATATTTGGATTGGATGTCATATTATTTAATTGTAATTGTGTTGATTTTATAAAGTTTGTGATTGAGTTGGTTTGAGATGGTGTGTATTTGAATGAGAATGCAGCAAAGACAACAAAGTGTATTCTTATCCAAATCCTATATGTGTATGTAATATTATTTTTGCAAACTTTTTGAAGTAAAACCAGACTCCTAATGTTGAGTGTATGTAACATCATGTTGGGATGATTTAATAGAAGTCAACGAGGGCGCGTCCTGCTGAAGCCTGAAGTGCTTTTGTCCTCTCACGTCCTTCCAGAGCTAAACGGCTAAAATGAAAGCAGATTTAGCTCAAATCAGATTCTGGATCCTCAAATCCTTCCACAGCTCAATATTTGTCTTGTTCAGTCTCTCAGTAGTTTTGTTGATAATAATAAACTTCTGCAGAAGAATGTGCATGAAATCATAGAAGAGCAGTGAAGACACAAACCCCTGCTGGCACACGGAGGCTGAGTAATGTTCCTGATAACCGCCTGGTGCTCGGCCTTCGCAGCACATTAATATCAGTTTACATTCAGAGTTTTTGGAGGACGATGCGATGCTTGGAAATGTTCTCCTGGCCAGAAACAGCCTCGCACGCCCTCGGCTTGGCCTTTCCTCCCACAGGTACCAGAGGGAGGGGGGGTGTAAGTGGGGGTGGGGTGGGGGGGGTATGTGAGCGGACCATCAGTGGAGGAGAGGAGAGGCCAAGTTTTAGCAGGTTGTTAGCGCTACCTTTTCCATTGGATATTTGAGCAAAACTTTACCAGTATTTATTTATGTTGAAAAAACACAAGTGCGAAGTGTTGTTTTTCCATTAAATCCCAAATGCGATGTTTTTTTTGTTATTTCAAGGTGACATAAGAAGAAGTCATTCCATAAATATGCTATGGTCTGTGTGCGTGAGGCAGCAGTTGTACATGTGGGGGGGGTGTGGTCTAGAATCCAGAACTAACGTAACTAGTGCTGGTGGGAAATAAAAGAGGAAGGATTTTTATACGTTGCCTGAACTTTAACCTTTGAGTGGCGGCTCTGAAATCCTTATTTTGTTATTTGTTTGTTTTGTTTCTTTTTTGTGCCTGTCTCAAATAAACTGCTCAAATAAAATAAAAAGAAAAAAAGAAAAGTGTGAAACTCAACAGTCTTTCAACATCTGACTCCCAGCTTCTATTAAACAGCAGACCTTGCGTGACAGCCTGTGTCCACTGGCCTGTCCACTGGCCTGTCCACTGGCCTGTCCACTGGACCCCTGCCTGTGCTCGATGGTCCCCTACAAATGCTGAGTCCCATGGATGTGTTACCTTCAGGTCCCCTCCAGCCTGTAGGTAATCAGTGTGTCGAAGTGGCAAGTTGAGCGGACTCGTACACAGTAAGATTTTAACACTACCTGAGTGAACACATGCTGCCTATCTACAGTGTAAAATTCACACTAAACGTAGAGTTACATTTCCAGAGTCAACTTTCTACAAGTAATAGTTAATATTTTACACTACTCTTATTAGTGTCAATCAAGGTTTACACTATATAAGAAGTGAACTGTGAAGTGAAAAGTGAGCTGAATTGACATTCAGCACTCAAGATTTATATGTAAAGAAATAACTTTTCTAGTGTTAAATCTACTTAACACTACATGTTCCTAAATAAATAATTCCAAAGAGTGTTGATTTTTGACTATTTGAAAACATAACATAACTTTATTCTTGAACAGATTCTGCATTATTTTTTTCATTCGCACCAAAACAAGAGTTTATTAAGAAAAACTGTTTTATCACAGTTTTTCAATGTTCAACTTCTCACTGATGGTTGGTGGGCGGGGCTTATGAACTTGTGCTTATTGGTGTGATTAACTTAATGACACAATCAGTTCATATATGGCACTGACAGTATAAAACGTCTCTTATTATCACTTGAAGTTTTATTATCTCCACTGTTGGAAAAACTGAAAAACTATTTTGACATTGCATTTTCTACACTGGCAAATTGACTGTATCAGTGACGTTCATGTCAAACTTTGGTCTATCAGATCCCACAGCACACCTGCTGGAGACGACAGTGGGACATTCCACAGTCTAAGGACGGCCCCTTTTCACATCTCCAGGACAACTGGACACTACAAACATCTATTTCAACAACAGATGTACATCAGATTCTTATTCATAATGCTCTCCTTTTTCCTATTTCTGCTCAGAAACCAGTACTAAACAGAAGACATCTCAAAAACTGTGGTGCTTTGGTCAAGGCCTAGAGTTTGGAGAACGGTTGAACGGCAGAAAAGTGGACGAAAATGAATTTTTCAGACAAATCATCAGTTGAGCTGCATCCCAAGTCCTGTTAGTGTTGTACTGTAGAAGACCTGCTGGAACCTGTTTGGATCCTCTTCTACCCAGAAAACAGTTCCATGTAGGGTTGGAAAGTTTATGGTCTGGGAATACATCCAGTATGGAGGTGAAGAGAGATCTGTGAAGTGGAACAAACATCCACAGTGTCCAGTTTGTGGATATCGTTTCCTCCCACTATGTTCATAACCAGGGTCAGATTTTTCTCTGCCACACCTCAGGTGACACATTAGGCATTTTCCCACAGATTAGTTTTTAGGGAACTTTTGGGTTTGGATTCTGACAGAGGAACCATGGGAGGGGTTAATGTGATGCTAACGTCCACCACAGTGATGTATTCTTTAAGCACTAAATTCAACAATTACACAAGGAAGTAGAAGACAGAGCTACTATCAACTAGAATAGAGAATGTTCTGTATGACAGGAATGTTAATTATGGTCAAATAATGTCAAGAATGGAGGAGTTTACAGAGTTAGGAGGCGTAGAATCCAGTGGCAGGTGATACCACGACGTATGTTAATGTCATAGCATTAAGCCAACATCCTTAACGGACCGGATCATTGCTCCATTCATTTATTACTTTCTCTGTATTTTTTCCATCACACATTGGACACTACACAGGTGGGTTTAAAGATAACAGTCCTGAAAGATAAGGAAATGCAGAAATAGGCGTGGTCTCTGCTCCACCAATCACCAAAGACCTACGTTAAATAGTTCCTGGAGAAATAAGAAAGACCCTGCCTGTCAGGAAGAACTAAAAGGTTCTAGGAACTATGTAGTTCCTATGCTTTGGGAAAGGGGGGGGGGGGGGGGGGTGCACTCATACCTGCACCGTCTGCAGGTATGAGTGTCACCTCTGAAGGAAGAACAAACCAAAGACAGTAGAGCATCTGGGACGGACAGACGGTAGGCGTCCAGTTGTCCCTGATGATGTCACCAACAAGTTCTATAACTCGTCAACCAGTTATTCTAGAGGATAAAAGAACCCACACAAAATGCTGCATTTAAATATTTACACCATAATACAATAGACAATTTATTTTAGTTTATAATGTTAGAAAATGTTACCATTTCCTGACTATAATTTGATTAGTTATAATTTGTGAAAAAACTTTTGTCCTAGAAATGTATTTGTTCATGAATATCAACCAATTTATATTGATGAAATCTATAAAATGTCATTTTGGAAGAATATAAATAAAATGCTCAGCATCATAAGTCATTCATTACTCGAACTGTTCAATTTGTCAAATGTTGTTATCAGCTGTTATAAATATGATCCAGTGTTACATGATTGTGGTCCTGGACTGTAGGAACAGGCATAAATGTGTTAAAACACCACTTAATTTTTCTTGAGACATGTCAGGTTATTCTGATTTCACTGTTTATTTTTTGTTTTATTTGATCTTTCTTTAACTAGGAAGTCCCATTGACATCAGAAATCTGTTTTTCAAAGGAGACCTGGTAAGGTAGCAGCCATACAAAGTCATTTCATTTATTTGTTTATTCGAACAGGTAAAATAAAATAAGTAAAACATACAAAGTATTTAATCAGAAGTTAAAACAACACCTCTTTAGTATCCTAAATAGTTATACCTTGTTCGAAAGGGTGTAGGATGAAGTTAACAAAACTTGTCTAGTCCTACCCCTTTGTATTACTCAGTCAGAGCATATATATATATATATACACATATACATACATCCATACACATACACATATACACATCCATATACACATATACATACACATTCACTAAACAAGGGAAAATGTTGAAGTTGTCATTATTTATAAGCATAACGTAATAATAATTTTCCACATTAAAACAAAAAGAAAATGTGGTTATTATTTTAAGGTTATTCTGGTTTAATTTTACTAAATGTGATCCTAACCTAACACCAGTTCAACACCCTTGATTGGTGTTATCTCCAGTGTAATTTTTGTACAAGTTCACGCGAAAAAACCAAATCTGGCCTGTGGGATGAGCTTGGATAGTGCAAAAATGACACTGATAATATGCAGTATGTTTGACAGCTCTGGTCTGGACAGCGTTTAAATCACATTAATCATTAAAATAAGTGTAAACTGTGTCCAGATTAAAGGACCTTCTACAAATGTGTTCTAAAGCAGATCTGCACAAACTGTAAAAGCTTGGTTTGTGAAAGAGTCCAGAAGCAGAAAACAGGTCGTCTGCAGTGTCTTTATATATGATGTGTTAGTGAGTCCACTTTTCTTTCTGAATATGTGTTTGAATGCATGTCTTGGCAGAAGCTTCGCAGTAATAATGCAGATCGGCAGTCTCACCGTCACGGTCATTTCTCTCTTCCCACGATGCTTTGCTCTCCCTTCCTCTCCAGATGGGAAGACATGAAAACATTTTTAAACATTAAACATAAAAATGAGCGATGGCCTCGTCCTCCGTCGCCAAGATACGTTTGTTTAAAATCCACCTCCTCCGAGAATCTGGCAGAGCGCTTCACACACAGACACATCTGGAAAACATGTTCTTCATTTGTTTCCTCTTTGGTTTTTGCTTTGGATCTGAAAGAGCAAAAGCCACCGAAACAACTTTCATTGTAATACAACAGAGACATGAAACCTCTGAGCGCCAGCAGGTCCAACACACACAGCTGTAGAGGTAGACTTATGAGGACCGCCTGGGCCTGCTGTGATAGAGTACACACATCTGAAGAAGGTTTTAATAGACTTTTAACCAGGGATGTCAACATTAATGCGTTAATGCGGATTAATCTGTCATCATCATTAATCTTTGATTTTTTTTTTTCATCTGCAGTGCGTCCCCCCAGTGCATTTGAGGCAGTTTGTCCATTTAGACTTAGAACCTGTCCCAAAGTCCCCCCCCCTTGGCAACTAGCACTCATGTTTGAAGTCCACTTTGGAACGGAATCATAAATGATAGAGATCCCAATCCCATTCCAAACTGTTTTTATTTATAGAGCACAAACTTAAACAACCAAAGTGCTGTAGAATAAAATAAACACAATAAAAGCTAAAAATACTAAGATAAAAACACAATGACACATAAATAAATAAACAGACTATCCTCCCAGATAAAAAAAACAAAACAAAAAACTATGCACATAAATTCAACATCTTATGCAGCGTAAAAAGCCAAAGAAAAGAGGTGGGTTTTGAGAAGAGCTTTACAATCAGACAGTGAGGAGGTCTGTCTAATGTGCAGCGGCAGCTCGTTTTATAGTTTTGGAGCCGCCACAGAAAATGCTTGGTCCCCTCTGAGCTCCAGCCTCGTTTTGTTGGAACCCTCAGGAGCAGCTGGTCAGCTGACCTGAGACATCAGCTGGGTGTGGAGGGGTGCACAAGCTCAGGGCGTTTTCACACAGCGTACCCATGTCTGCTTTACTTTGTCCATGTGAACACAACCGCTCCGTTCTTCAGTAGCGTCCACTTGAGCCCCAGTACGGTACAATGTCGTCTGAACACATCCATGCTCAAGTGTGGGGGTCTGCCCGATGTTCTGACAGATGAATAAAATAGTTTACATAATCTAATACAACAGTAGAATATTGACCTTACACTACATTATGAATGGTTTTAAAAGTAATTATTCATTCATTCATTATCTGAACCCGCTTTATCCTCACTAGGGTCGCGGGGGTCACTGGGGGCCTAATCCAGCTACAATGGGTGAAGGCGGGGTACACCCTGTATGAGACGCCAGTTCATGGCAGGGCTGAACATATATAGACAAACAATCACTCTCACATTCACACCTATGGACAATTTTAGACTATGTTTTTGGATGGTGGGAGGAACCCGGACACAGGGAGGACATGCAAACTCCACACAGAAAGGTCTGGTGTGGGATTCGAACCAGGGTCCTTCTTGCTGTGAGGCACGAGTGCTAACCACTGCACCACCGTGCCGCCTAAAAGTAATTAGTTATTAGAAATTATAAGGTGAAATGTTGGATAACAGGAAAATGTGAATAATTTATTAAAAAAATATATAGATTAGATTTCTAGAAAACCTTTTTTTCACAGGGAAATAAGTCGGAATAATGCTATTATTCCCAAATCCAGAGCTCATTCTATCAACAGAACCACTGTGTTAAATATCAGGAACAACAAAGGTCACTCTTCTTCTCTTTTCCTCAAACAGATGAACACAAGACTTTGTTTTCTTCTAACTTCTGTGTTTGATGGATAACAACTAGGGTTGGGAATTTTAGTTGTAAAGTCGATACGATACAGTATCTATGATCTGATATATTAAAGATACACTATGAACCCAAATGTTCAGAATAATTAAATATATTCACTTGTGAATACTCAAAGTTTCAGTAATAGTACTAAGTCAAATGTATTTAGTTACTGTAACATGTTCTTTTTAAATACTTCCAACTAATATTTATTTACTTAAGGCGAACTATTGTGGATATAAGTGACTTAAACATATGAGGTACAACTGAATGGAATTAAGTCATTAAATGCTGAGAATGATGTTGTTCTGTTATTTATATTGTTTCAAAAAAGGATGATTGAAATAAATAAACTAAACTGATTACAATTTCAGAACACTCCAAATAACCACCAGTATCTAACAAACCAAATGTCTAGTTAATATTATATTTTACTGGAAAAGTCACATTTTCTTCATTTTCTTCTCTTTTGATAAAATATCCTTTGAATTTACTCTGAGCTTTTACCAACATCTACATGATCAGTCAATTAAACAGGAAAATAGATGATTTTCACTGGACAAAAAAATGTAAAATTCAGAAGATAATATAATAATAAATGGTGATAAATCACAGAGGAAAGGAGAAATTAATTTGGGATCTGGCCAAAAGTAGCATGAGGTCATAAAACCAGCCCTTTGACCTACGATAAAATAATGAAAAATGGAAGACTTCAAATTGAAAGTACAGTATAATACACCTCCTAGCTTTGTTTGCGGTGCAGATAACTGTTTATCCATCAAATACGTCCACGCTCTCCTGTCACGGCTGTGATTTTTTTTACATATTACATAACATGACAAAACATCAGCTAAATTTAACACCAGGTGAAACTGTCGAATCAGCACTGAACATGATATCCATAAAGACTGATGTAATGTTGAAACAGTGAATCATGGAGGAAACACCATTAATTTACACAGAAAAAAAAGAGTGTGTGTACGAGAACAGTCAACATCATCAGATTAGTGGTGATTCGAAAAACACTGGTGTAAATTATTTCATATAGATTGAGTTAACAAGACCAGATACTAAAACTAATTAAATTATTTTATAAAAATTCATCTTGATTTTATTTGATATGAATGAGAGAAATAAGTGCAGAAACTCAGGGGTTAATTTTATTACATTATATCATGAAGAATGGACAAAAAAATATGTCATCATTTGCAATGCAATATAATATATATATATATATATATATATATATATATATATATATATATATATATATATATATAATATCAACATGTAAATACATTACTTATACATAGACTTCAGTTAATATACATACTGTTAGTGTAAATATTGTCTATTGTTTTATTCAACTCAGCTCTATTTTTATCTTTTGAAAAGAATTTTATCACATTTTTGTAACTTATTCTATCTATCTATCTATCTATCTATCTATCTATCTATCTATCTATCTATCTATCTATCTATCTATCTATCTATCTATCTATCTATCTATCTATCTATCTATCTATCTATCTATCTATCTATCTATCTATCTATCTAATTGTTTATAAACTGAATTATTGTCATATTCAGATTATATTAACAGAAATAATCTTTCATCTTTAACTAAATTTACAGTTTTTGTCACTAATGTTAATTTATGCTAATTTCAATACTAGTTTTGAAGTTAATGAAAAGGTTCTGGCAACATCTAATTTTCATGAGTCTTTTAAGCATATTAATCTATATTCATCTATTAATTAATTATATTAATCTAAATTTTCAGATTTTCTAACAATATGTAGGTTTTTTTCCAATGGTATTGGTTCTTTAAACTTTGACAATAACAAAAGTTAAAAACGTAGCTAGTTAGCTCATGTTAGCATCTGTCTGTGTGTGTTGAAGTGAGCGGGCGCCTGTGGTCACCCACGGTCATCTGCAGTTGTGGGTCATTGAAAAATATTTAAAATTTTAGTTTTTATTCGGGTTACAGTCGTTTAGATCATTTGTTATTTAATATAGACGTTTAAAATAACCTGGTAAATCATTGTAATTCATATATTAGGTACGATCTTCTATTATTAACACATACACTTTGTTAATTGAATTTCCATGAAGGTGACGTACAACGTTGGAAGTATCCTACGGTCTGGAGGGGGCAAGAGAAAAAATAAAGTTGGTAGAGTGGAAGGTCCAGAAGTATTTAAACAAAAGGTTTGGGACACGTTCGCTGAGATAATCAACGATGATGAGCAAAGCACAGGCTTTATCATGAACACCTCTATTTCAATTGTTTAGATCAGAGGTGTCAAACATGCGGCCCGGGGGCCAAATCCGGCCCGCCTAAAGATCCAATCCGGCCCTTTGGATGAATTCATGAAATGCAACAGATTAAATTACACTAAGATATAAATAATTTTAGTTCGTGGTCTACATTTAGACCAATTCAGTCTCATAATTACAGATACATATTCACAAGTAAAAAAAAATAATCTTTATAAATGTAATTTTTTTTTTTTAATTTAGTGACACTAAAAGGGTAATTTCACACAAAAAATATCTCAATAATCAGAATAAATATGAAAAATTGGAAATATCTTAAGAGAAGTAAGTACAATTTTAATAATATTCCACTTATTACTAAGTATTTTGTGTATCTGTAGATCCAGTGTGATCTGTAAGTTAGAATGTATATGTGTAAATGATAAACTAAAGCCTAATATTGTGGGGTTTCATAATGTAAATTGGCCTTTTTTCGCTCTGAAACAGAGAGAAAAGTTTGAAGTTGACATTATTTATATATTATGTTATTTTTTTCTTTACTGGTCCGGCCCACTTCAGATCAAATTTAGCTGAACTAAAATGAGTTTGACACCCCTGGTTTAGATGCTGCACGTTGATAACTTTTAAATACTGGAACAGGACAAAAAATATTTTCTCAATATATTAACTTACATGTAATGACATATAAACAAATGTTTACACAGAAATAAATGCAGGTATGTGAGTAAGTATGTGATAAAAACCAGGGACTACTTTTTAAAAATGTGGGTCGAGGAGTGGGTCGGGTGCGTCCTTTTCAAATATATTTCCAAACTGCAACACTGTTGTGTATAATCAGGAGTAAAGAGCTCACTGGTTTGTGTGATGAACCAGTATAAACAGGAGCACGTCAGATCAGAGTCAGATGCAGCCAATCGTCTTCCTGCGTTTCCTCACAGAAAAGCTTCAGTTCATCTGCTTTCATCAGTTCTTGTCCAGTCTAACCAACAGCCACCTGTAGCATCAGGGTGGAGGAGTGAGGGGCGTGGCCAGGAGGTGTGTGTGTGTTTGTATTCCTGTCTTTATGGGGACATTGATATGTTCACACAGCCATGCAATGGGGACCTCTGACACCATGGGTACCAAAAGTTAAATATACATGTAGGTCCCCACTAGTAAAATATAAATCTATGTGAAGTACACAAATAATGTCCCCTATAAACACATGAACTTGTCCCCATAAAGCATTGGGAAGCAGGTACAAAGAAAAACACATTTGAAGATGTGTTTACTTTTTTCAATTAATTCAATTAATAATTTTTTCTCATTTTTTCTTTTATTTTTAAAAAATTACTTTAATTGAATTTTTAAAAAAGTATAATTGTATGATTTAATTGTATTTATCTTAAAAATAAAGATGTGTTTACTTGAACGACCCAGTGGTTACTTTACCTACAAGTGATGATTACAAACTTGGTCCTCATGAGACATGGAAACCAGTGTGTGTGTGTGTGTGTGTGTGTGTGTGTGTGTGTGTGTGTGTGTGTGTGTGCGTCTGTGTGTGCGTGTGTGTGTGCGTGTGTGTGTGTGTGTGTGTGCGTCTGTGTGTGCGTGTGTGTGTGTGTGTGTGTGTGTGTGTGTGTGTGTGTGTGTGTGTGTGTGTGTGTGTGTGTGTGTGCGTGTATGTGTGTGTGTGTGTGTGTGTGTGTACAGCATTGACAAACAGTGATGATTTGCTGAGAGGCATGTTGGATCGGTTAGAGCTTGATGCTGATTGGCAGGTTCAACCACACATGAGGGTAACCATAGCAGTTGCAGACCAGGGGGAAGAAACAACAAAAGTGCAGCCAAAGCAGAGAACACACACTTCAGGGGGTCAAAGGTCAGCATCCCTGCAGCCGGGAGGTAGGCCAAGTGTTAGCTGTAATTACCCTGTCAGAGTAATGATCATCATATTGAAGCCATCAGCTCCATACAGATGACAACATCAGCAAAAAGAGTTTTTCAGTTTCAAGGTTGATGTTGTGGTTTGTGGGAACGAACACACACGCGCACGCACACACACACACACACACACACACACACACACACACACACACAGGCAAAAATACAAGGGACACACCCTGTAGTGATTCTTCAGATTTAATTGATCTCAATAGAATAGAATAGAATAGAACATAATAGAATAGAATAGAATAGAATAGAATAGAATAGAATAGAATAGAATAGAATAGAATAGAATAGAATAGAATAGAATAACTAGTCAATGCAACAATATTAATAATAAAACACCAGAAAAATGGGAAAAATAAGAGAAAATAAGAAGACAGTGAATATAAAATTCAAAAAACAAATAAAAATAAGAAAATGAACTATATAAAATTTGACAAAAGTAAGAAAATATAGTTAAATATAAAAATATATTAAATATGAATATACACACATTACAGTATTAATACTCTGTGACCATATATATATATATATATATATATATATATAATCTCCTCCTCTTTCTTCATCTCCTCATCATCAGCATCACTTTCACCCGTTGTTCTCAGCTGTACTTAATTATCTGGTCAGTATAAACAGCTCTGCTTCAGTCACTCAGACCACGTTGCTATTGGTTTAGTACTGACTTTTAGTGTTTTTAATGTATGTGTGTATTTTGGGGTATATTTTTGGTCATTTTAGTAACTTAATTGTGCATTTTTGTATATTTTTAGTGCATTTTAGTATAATTTTAGTTTATTTTGGTTTTATTTTTTACTACACTTTTGTATATTTTTTGCACATTTTTGGTTTATTTTAGTGCATTTTATTATATTTTAATGCATTTTAACTAAACAATTATGAAAAAAAAAAATAATTAGACCATCCAAATCCATTAAAATCAATAGCTATGGAATCCAATCCTAACTCCTGTGTGTATGATGTGATTAAAGCAGACAGAAAAGAAAACATGGAATGAATAAAAGCACTGTTTTTGTCAGTACAATGACATGGATATTGCTGGAAGAGCTGAAGTAATTTTTGTTTTTATCCAGAAAACATGTTAAATGGATAATTATGAGCTCTGACATGAAACTACTATGAGCTATTTTTGTTGGTGTAGTGTCATTTTATTTGGACCAAACATTAACATTGATAAGAAACTGAAGTAAATAAAGAGAATATTTTTTTTCCATGATTATAGACTTCATATCATTTCACATAACACTACCTCTGACCTGTAGCATGTGATGACAGTGTTTATGTTGTCCATTTCATAAATTGAAATGAACGTTTTCTTGAACCGCTGATTTAATTCCCTGAAACAGCAGAGAAGTCAACTCATCTGTTTCGTGATGGAGCTGAACAGGATGATACACGAGCTGAGATGAAGAGTTGAACTGTGAGGGAACGTGGTGTAGTTTGTTTTCACTCCACCCTGTTCCACTAGGTTCTCCAAGTGTTCCACGAAGGCGTCTCTGTGTCCTTCAAAACATCACTGATGCTGAATGAGCTGGTTTGATCACAACGTCATGTCACTCAATCAATCAATTTCACTTTATTGTAAATCATCACATACAGAAGAATCGACAGTTCATTTGCAAGATACATTTTTGTAACGGGACACCCCATAACCCATACCCCATACCCTTTAACATGTGACCACAGATGTATAAAGTACTGGACTAGAGGAGTGGAGTAGAAGTAAAAGTACTACATCAAAAAACTGACTTGAGTAAAAGTTGAAGTATTCTTCAAGCATCATACTCAAGTGAAAGTACTAAAGTATCCAAAGAAAATTGTACTTAAGTATTGCAAGTAGAAGTATGTAAAAAAAAAAAACTACTTAAGTAGAAGTAGAAGTAAAATTACAAGTAGAAGTCATGAAAAAAATACTATTTAAGTACTGAAAGTAAAAGTAAAATTTCAAAGTACTGTGTAGTACTATACTAAATGAAAGCAGTCACAAGTTTGAACACATTTATATATTTAATATTAAAGGTACAACTTCAGCTGAGGCAGCAGTAGAACAAGGACATACCAGTTCACTTACAAGTGTTCATGAAAAAAAGAAAACTTTCAAAGGCCAGAGTATTCCAACAATATGGCCAAGTGGCAAACCAAATATTTCTTGTGTAAACATGGTGTAGCAGCTACGCATGTAACATTGTCAAAAGGTTGATTAAAGCGTGCAGTTTTATTATGTAGTGTTTGATACTGACTCGTCCAATGATGAGACACCATCATCAAACCAGGTGACAGAACCATTTATCGCTCTGGTATTGATATGCTATGGGTTTGGTATGTTTGGTATGTTTGGTATGTTTGGTATGCTTCTGAACAATTTTAATAAGAGGAACGAGTAACGATTCGACACATAAAAAATGTATCGGAGTAAAAGTTTTTTTATTTTATTTTTTAAATGTAGTGCAGTAGAAGTGGAAGTAGGTGAAAAAAATGATACTCCAAAAAAGTACAAATACTGCATTTCACTACTTAAGTACAGTACTTAAGTAGTTGTACTTTGTTACTATACATCTCTGCATGTGACACATCCTGAATAAATGAAGATGTTCTGAAGAAACACAAACACATTATAAACAAGTGTTGCCAAGTACAAAAATATATATTTCTTGCTTCTTGGTCCGAGTTAGTTAAATAAAACAGTCAGTTGCAGCCATGGCAGTAATCATAATGTTGACATTGGTGGTTGAAGACTTCCTTGTGAGAGACAGCAACAATAAATAAATAAATAAATAAATAAATAAGAACACATCTCATTTTGGTTTTGTCAACAAAAACTAAGAGACATTTTAGGAATGTTTTTTATTTCTTAAGCCACATTTTGTCTGTTTTTTTATTGGTCATCTATAACTGCATTATAT
Source organism: Siphamia tubifer (assembly GCA_020466265.1). Lineage (NCBI taxonomy): Eukaryota > Metazoa > Chordata > Actinopteri > Kurtiformes > Apogonidae > Siphamia > Siphamia tubifer. The sequence continues at coordinate 5,904,146 of CM035785.1, read as the reverse complement.
ATTTAATTAAACTTATCATCACAAGACCCACATTTATGTTTCGTCTCGTTTTTGTCACGTGATAAAGTTTTGTTGTTGACAATATTTAGTCACTATAAGGCGCGCTGTCAATGAATGGTTTATTTTTTAGATTCTTCATATACTGTATGAGGTGAACTGGATTATAAAGAGCATTAAGTTTTTTTCTCTTCATTTAATCTTTCTTATGTGGTTTATCATCATTCATTATACTATTATCTTCTGTGTTTTGTAGTTTTTCTGTGTGAATCATGTATTTTCCTGTATTGTAAGTCAGTGAACATGGACATGTTCATAGATGCTCAGATTTTAAGTTGATTATTATATCAGTTGTCGGTTGAACGGGACAGAGCAGCACATCAGACAACCTGGAGGGGGTGTGGCCTAAAGCATCTCCTGTGCATTTAAAGGGCCAGTGCTCAGACTATCTTTCTGGTGTCATTAGTCAGTAATATGGTTGAATATGAACCTGTGGAGGTAAATGAATGAAGACTTCAGACCCAAGCAGAGCATTTACAGTTCATGGAGATTTCAGGGAAATGTGGAAAGATGAACCAGTTCCATTAAAAAAGCAGTATTTCACAGCTTTAAATGTGTGATGGGCTGTTTTTAATTAATATTTTACAAGCATGTGTGCGTGTTTATGCCTCAGTTCATTTTGAGGTGCTTTTGATGTTCTAAATTCATAACAACTTTTTTCCCCCTCATTTCTAAAAGCGTTTTGAGTTGTAAACATCAAATTTAAAGCAGAGCTGGAGAAAGTTCCAGAAGGTTTGTGGATGGGTTTGTCGAACAAAAGGGTCAGAAGAAGTGTTTGTCGAGGACGAAAAGGTTGAAGGTGAAGATGTTTATACCGACTATCGATCACAAAGCCGCAGCTTGGAGAAAGCTGTCAGACCTCCAGATATCTGCAAGTAATCAGGGTCAACATGATTGACAGGTTCAGGCCGAGCCTGTCAGGATGAATTACAGCAGCGGAGCGGAGCAGAAATAACGCCTTCTGTGTTTTCTGATTCATGGCGGAGGTTGATAACGTCACTGGGAGCTTGGCAGCGCTGCTCTCCACGCCGGTGATTTATTCCAGGTTTCACAACTCATAAACAAGATAAACGCTCAGTCCGGGGCTGATCTGAATGTCAATGAGCTAAAATGATGGGAATGTTCTCTCGTGCCGAGCGAGATACTGAAGACATGTGCAGTTCATATCCTCTCACCTCCATGACCTGAGCTGGCTCTGCAGCCAGCAGCAGGTCCTGATGGACGGGGGTGCACCGCTCCAAGTCCACCAAGAAGACTCAGCTCCACCAGGTAGAGTCAGGTCCATCAGGTAGACACAGGTCCATCAGGTAGACTCAGGACCACCAAGAAGACTCAGGGCCACCAGGTAGACTCAGGTCCACCAGGTAGACTCAGGTCCACCAGGTAAACTCAGGTCCACCAGGTAGACTCAGGTCCATCAGGTAGACTCAGGTCCATCAGGTAGACTCAGGTCCACCAGGTAGACTCAGGTCCATCAGGTAGACACAGGTCCACCAGGTAGACTCAGGTTCATGAGGTAGAGCCAGGTCCACCAGGTAGACTCTGGTCCACCAGGTAAACTCAGGTCCACCAAGAAGACTCAGCTCCACCAGGTAGACACAGGTCCATCAGGTAGACACAGGTCCATCAGGTAGACTCAGGACCACCAAGAAGACTCAGGGCCACCAGCTAGACCCAGGTCCACCAGGTAGACTCAGGTCCACCAGGTAAACTCGGGTCCACCAGGTAGACTCAGGTCCATCAGGTAGACTCAGGTCCATCAGGTAGCACCAGGTCCACCAGGTAAACTCAGGTCCACCAGGTAGACTCAGGTCCATCAGGTAGACTCAGGTCCATGAGGTAGACTCAGGTCCATCAGGTAGACACAGGTCCACCAGGTAGACTCAGGTTCATGAGGTAGAGCCAGGTCCACCAGGTAGACTCTGGTCCACCAGGTAAACTCAGGTCCACCAAGAAGACTCAGGTCCACCAGGTAGACTCAGGTCCACCAGGTAGACTCAGGTCCATGAGGTAGATCCAGGTCCATCAGGTAGACTCAGGTCCATGAGGTAGACTCAGGTCCACCAGGTAGACTCAGGTCCACCACAGTCCTCCATATAAACATTAGTGTCCACCACGTCTGGTGTTAAATGAATGTGTTGTTATTGACTCAGTTCAATTAAAGTTTCTCCATTAAAGTGGATCTGGAGCAAGGTATTATGGGTATTACTGTACTAATACAGGGATCCTAAAATGATTAAAAACAGTAGGTTTTATTCAGCCATCAGAATGTGTGACAATTGAACGTAGGAGATAAAGTTCTCAACCATAACTGTAAAATCAAATTCCTTAAAAATATGAAAATATTACAAATAAGATGAAATTAAAGATGATCCACATGAACCCATGAAGACCTAAAGGAATCTACAAATCTATACTACTGATTGATTAATCCTATCAGCAGATCGGTGTAAAGTTCATGTTTTGATTGATCTTTTAATTTGACCATATTTAGATGTTCAGAGGCTCTGTAGTTACCATGGAAACGCTTCCATCTTCTACAGCATAGATTCCCCAGTGGAGTTGGGTCAAAAACAAAGGATGGACACGTTGGGTTTATGTTCAGTTAATGAGAGATTTTATTGAAAATATCACTTTTTCTTAATTTTTTTTCAGTTTTTATTAAATAGCCTTTGAATTTAAGATGAGATTTTATGAACATCTGCATGATCAGTGAATTAGATGTAGAAAAATAGATGATTTTCACTGAAAAAACTGCTACATTCAGAAAATAATGTGATAATAAACTAGAAAAGCACTTTGAGAGCACAGACCTCCGCCAAGGTAGACACCCTCCCCTCCTTGGCGGAGGTAATGATGATGAGTCATGTGGGAAAAATTAAAGAGAGAAATTCATGTGTGATGGAAAAGACAAAGTGTTTAAAGGTAGAGTATGAGAGCTCCCAAAAACTGTTCAAGCAGCTACATTTGGAAAATACACAATTCAAAAGTCCAAACCCCTTTCTTCAGACATCCCTCTGCCCCCCAATGCTACACCTCCAGCTTGTTCCCAGGAGTTCAGAAACACTGCACAGAAACAATTTGGCTCCAGCTGGAGCCCTGGCTTTGAGTCTGAATTCGGCTCTGCCTTCAGGTCCAGTTCAGGCTCTGAGTCTGGCTTTGGCACTGGTAGCTAGCCTAGCTCTGGTCGGTAGCTAGCCTAGCTCTGGTCGACAGCTAGCCTAGCTCTGGTCGGTAGCTAGCCTAGCTCTGGTCGGTAGCTAGCCTAGCTCTGGTCGACAGCTAGCCTAGCTCTGGTCAGTAGCTAGCCTAGCTCTGGTCGGTAGCTAGCCTAGCTCTGGTCAGTAGCTAGCCTAGCTCTGGTCAGTAGCTAGCCTAGCTCTGGTCAGTAGCTAGCCTAGCTCTGGTCGGTAGCTAGCCTAGCTCTGGTCAGTAGCTAGCCTACCTCTGGTCAGTAGCTAGCCTTGTCAGTATATTATTGGCATACGTGATCAACCGATATGGATTTTTTTGGACTGAGTATTTTTTTTTTTACACCAGCCAATGATTGGTTCAAGCCACCAATATTTCATACATAATAGACAGATATTTTTTTATTTTTTTCTCTCCTTTTTTCTTTTTCTCTTTTTTCTTCTTTTCTGGTCCCCTCCCCTTTTTTTTCTTCTGTGTTCTTTGTTCTATCTTCTTTTCCTCCCCCCCCCCTTTTTTTTTCACTTCACCTGTGAGTAAATCATCATAGCAGGGAAAGAAGGAATAGACTAACGCTGATACCAGGGGTGGTGCAGATATCTGCCAGCTGATATCAATCACTAGTGGACACATGTCAGTACAACCTGTCATATGTATCAATCTATTATTAATTATTTGGTTGTGATGAATGTTTCTTAGTCCAAATATGGCGGCTGTGGCAGATTTTTTTCCTCATATTTGATCCTGACATTTGTTTCTGTCTGTTTTTTGCTGAAGTAGTTTGAACATGGACCAGAACCCTCTGCTGTTCTCCATCCCTCGCTGACAGAGGAACAAACATGAACTGGAAACCCTCCCCAAGAGCTGGACAACAGAGACCATAAATCCCCCAGCATTCCCTCTGTGTGTGTGTGTGTGTGTGTGTGTGTGTGTGTGTGTGTGTCACGGCTTCATAGAAATGAGACATCAGATTGTAATCCCATGTGTCCAATATTTAATTGACTTTTTCACTGTAATATTTTCCAGAGCTCAAGGCGCTCCAAATTAAATCAGCGCGTGTTTTCATTTGAAAGACCACATTAATATTTGCTTCAGTGGGATTCCCTGTGGCCAGTATCTAATATACTCTAAATTTAATTTATTACATTCATAAACAGAGAATTCACAAATCCATCTATATTTCCTTCCTCTTCTTGGTTCCCTGGGATTTAGACCCTGGTTAAAGTGTTTGAGGTAAATCTGTAAATGTTTTTATCCTCAGAACATAATCATTCGAGTCAGACCCAAATGGACCCAGTGGATCCAGGTGTTTCTGTTCTAACAGGGTCTGGGATCAAAACATGGAGAAGTAATGTCATTTTTTTTTTGTTTATCTTTATTTTGAAAATGTAGCAAATTAAAAAAAAAAAAATCAAGCAACACACACACACACACACACACACACACACACACACACACACACACACATTTTACCTGATTTTCCCTATCACTTATCATTGTGAAACACACGTTTGGTGATTGTGAGCTTGACCTTTGACCTACATTCACTAAAATGCAATGGTATATATTCTGGACCAACTCACACATTTACTGAAAATTTCATGGAAATTGGTCCAGTAGTTTTTGCATAAAGCTGCTTACAAACAAACAAACAAACAACAATACAAATGAATGAACAAACAAACCGAACCAGAAACAATACTCGTCTCCACTCCGGGTCCAGGCTACCTCGATTATCTACCTGGATGAGGAGTTGTGTGGTTGGAACAAATACATGGCAGGACTTTTACTGGGATGACTTAACCAGACTGTCACCAGATGGTATCTCACAAAACCATCTGGGACTCTTCTGCCTCCTCTCCGTTTTCAAAGGAGGGGCCTTATCTCAAATCCTTGCATGTGATTAGATTAAAATATTTAAAAAAAAAATAGTTTTCATCAGATATGAAAGAGGAGTTTAAACTGAACATTTATACATGATGTTTAATTATAACCTCGTCTACTACGATGCCCACCCAGTTCTTCTGGTAAACGTCGTAGTAAAGCACGGTTCTACATTTATCCTTCAGCCATGATTCGGGGCTAACGAACACTACCTGATAACATCTGTTGCAGATGTGGTTGTCATTTCTTCCTCCCAGTTCCATTACTGTTAGCCCTAGTTTACTACCAGCCTCTTTGACTGGGTCCTCTACCAACACAACCAGGGGGGTACCACAGTAACCATGGGCTTCTGCACTGGTACTATTTCTGTATCCACCAGTGGAACCATCTGACAGATCAAACTGTTGACAAACCCGGTCGGAAGAAGAGTGAAAACATCATTTCCATTAACAAACACTTCCAAAGTTGTCCTCTGTTCATCTTTTAAGGAATGAACATGTGGTCGAGTCGACAAAACACTGGAAATAGTCCAGTCCATATGGACACTCGAATACCGAACGCACGCTGCCGTTGTTGTGTATCTGTAAAAACGACACTGCCGTCACTTCTAATTAACGTGACACCAGACACAACGCTTCCAGGTAGTCCCATCCTGCGACACTGATTGGCTCCTTTGTTTGTAAATGGATTTGATCCCCGTGCTACTCAGGTGGTTGCGTGAGCGTAGCATAACACAGCCAGATGACGTAAGTCAGGTTAGGGATTACCCAACTCTGACTGAATATTTAAACTAACTCATCCATTCAGAAGGCGTCAGAGGTTAAAGGGTTAAATCCTTAGCTGGATTCTCTCCAATAGCTGGACTTGGATGTGCCTGTAAATGTGTTGGTTGTGTTCTTTGGTGCAGAGGTGTGAAGTCCACGTGCAGACGCTGCCTCCTTTCGCTGTGTCACGCATTAGGCCTGTGTGTGAGTCATCAGGTCTGTTGGAGAATATTTAATCAGAGTAAACAGAGGTCGGGGTGAAGCGGTGGCTGCTCGTCATTCTCTGCTCTATTCACAGTCCTTCTGGGCCCTGCAGTCTAAATATTAATCTGACAGATAGCGCCGCAGTGACCTGGATACACACAAAAAGCCAGTGGGCCGGACAATACCGCTGGGCTGGTGCTTTGTGTTTCCTATGTGCTGTATCGCTGTAATTTCCAGCGCTGATATGACAGACGCTCTTTACACAGTGATAAAGAGACACTGGCCTAGTTTTTCTTTTTTTTTTCTGTCTAACCTGACTGCAGATACGCTCAGGTCACCAGATTAACAAGAGCAGACTCACATCACTGTCTGCATTCACATGAAGACGTTACATCCATTAGCACAACCTGCAATCAACCGTACAAACACTGACCTTCTGCAAATGTTCCAAACTAACACGGAACCATAGAATTTAATTAACAGGGAGATTTAAAGCTTTGTCAGCATTGGCATTAAAATGTACCTTTATGGTTTGGTCGGGTCATTATTATTATTATTATTATTATTATTATTATTATTATTATTATTTTACATAATTACTAAAAAACACCCATTCTGCCACCAGTTCTCTGCAACAGCCCCAGATTTAGAATTAGGTACTTGGTGGGGCAGATGAAATACCATGGGGAGAACTCATCTGCACCATGTTTAAATCCATCCAAACTCCACTTATCATCATATGAATGTGTCTATTTATTAATCCTCTGTCATGTAACTCTAGTGATATTTATCTGTGTGTCTATCACATTACTTTTTTGTGTATTTTTTTCCCTTTTACTTCTTTGTGTTTTTTTGTCAGTTATGTGACTTGTTGCATAGTATGGCTCAATAATTACAACATCACTCTTCTGCTTTTCTGTGCAAAAGCTCTCACAAATTCATCCATAGTCAACCCTCTGGCTATGGCCTTTTCTTTTTGTATTTTATTCTTGCATGTCTTAGTAACACACACGTTTCATCTTAGTACAAAAAAAGGAAAAGGTAAAAAAAAAAACAAAAAAAAAACGATACCAGCTGATCAACATGATCATCGTTCTGTCATACGGTACGGGACACGGTCAAAACGCTATGTGCCTGCATCACTGCGCACATGTCAAGTGAACAACACTTCCTTCACTCCAAACTACATGTATCCCATTGAAAACCACTAACCAATCAAAACTCAGCATCAACAACACAATTTTAAATCTGCACATCTTAATTATAAATAGTCCAAAACATCACCAAACATTCTTCAGACTTATTCAAACTCAAAAATATTCATCATAATTACTTTCCATAATTTGGCTCCAACACTAGCAATAGCACTAGCATTAGCACTAGCATTAGCACTAGCAGCAGTAGAGTCACTGTCGCTCTGAGGTTAAGCAACCATAAATCGATGCATGAGCCTGTGTCCACAGGACTAGGGCTGCAACTAACACCTATTGTAATAGTCGACTAGTCACTGACTATTGAAACAATTAGTCGACTAGTCGGATAATTAGGAATTTTTCCTTAAATTTAGCATGAAGTAGATTTAATTATGTGGCAAATGATAATAAACACAAGAAAGATGAGTAGAATGAAAACTATGTTTTATTGAACATCTAAAACCAGTGCTGGGGTGCACATCTGCCTCGTCTGCAGGAAGGACTCCATAGTAGAGCATGAAATGGGCCCTAAATATCAGACCCAAACTGACCCGGGTCCGATTCAAATTATAAAAATGATGGTCGAACTCACCGGGTCCCATCAGGTTGGGTCAAATATTCCCAGCACTAGTCCACTCTCTTCTTCAGACTGCATGCATTTAATTTAAAATAGGCACAGTCTGACATAACACTCTCTTTTATAACAAAAATACAATTATAAAATGTACTATATATGTCATAAAAACCATATTGACTTGAATCATACCAAGGTGCTTGCTTGCTTTTCCTTTGCTTTCACTCATGCTGTACCTGCTGCTTTACAAACCTCTCCAGTAAACTTTTTTTTCACCGTATTCAGGCTAAAATGCTCCCAAACTTTAGGAGTTTCGGTACTTGTACCTGTATGTTTCTGCTCACAGATGCTATTGAGATGTTTCACTCTGTTGGAAAAACACGACTGGCGACAATCGTGGACAATGGAATTCATTGTTGACTATTTCTATTATCGATTTTAGTCAACAACGTCGACTAATCTTGACACAGGGTGTGTTTTTAGTGCCCAGAGTGCTAAAAACCTTCCCCCCGAGTGTTGTTGCTAAGTTACACAAATGTCACGCACTTCCGTGTTAGATACACTGTTTGTATAAATATGAACACTTTCCTTGTTATCAGCATACAAAACTACTTTTATATATGTATATAGAAAACAGTAAATATACGTACTGGCATCTCTCCATGCCTTTGCATGTGGTACCCCTTCAGTGCCAGGTCGTAAATAACCGGTTTGTCTGAAACTGCTACGATCAACCGCTCAGCTGGTCCAATACGCCACCATTCTTTTCTGTAGTTGTTGACCGTGGTTGTCCCGCCTCCTCCTTGCTTTTGATTGGTCAGTAAGATAATTGAGCGATAAAGATGCATCCTGTGGACACAGACCCATTGACCGAAATAGTGAGGAAAATGTAGAGTGTAAACAATGAAGAGGGGAAACAGTGAACGACTGAACGACCACAGCCACTAAAAACATGTTCCTTTAAATGTCTTTTCTTTATTCTCAACCAGAAGTGTAGCGTCCGTACTCTTTCAAATCAAGAGACAGATGGACAGGTAGGGTTTGGCGGTTTGTTGTGCACCGCCCACAAATGATCGAGACCAATCGAGGCACAGCTTTTCTTTCCTTTTTTGTTTGGGGTCTATCTATGGAGTTATTTTGGGAGTGTGTGTGTGTGTGTGTGTGTGTGTGTGTGTGTGTGTGTGTGTGTGTGCGTGTGTGTGAGAGACCCAGCAGTGTGTGTGTGTGTGTGTGTGTGTGTGTGTGTGTGTGTGAGACCCAGCAGTGTGTGTGTGTGTGTGTGAGACCCAGCAGTGTGTGTGTGTGTGTGTGTGTGCGTGTGTGTGAGAGACCCAGCAGTGTGTCTGTGTGTGTGTGTGTGTGAGAGACCCAGCAGTGTGTGTGTGTGTGTGTGTGTGTGTGTGTGTGTGTGAGACCCAGCAGTGTGTGTGTGTGTGTGTGTGTGTGTGAGAGAGACCCAGCAGTGTGTGTGTGTGTGTGTGTGTGTGTGTGAGACCCAGCAGTGTGTGTGTATGTGTGTGTGTGTGTGTGTGTGTGTGTGTGTGTGTGAGACCCAGCAGTGTGTGTGTGTGTGTGTGTGTGTGTGTGTGTGTGTGTGTGAGACCCAGCAGTGTGTGTGTATGTGTGTGTGTGTGTGTGTGTGTGTGTGTGTGTGTGTGTGTGTGTGTGTGTGAGACCCAGCAGTGTGTGTCATGCTGGTGGTATGATTTTTTTTTCTTTGTTGATGCCATCTTGTTGGGGGGGCGCAGCCATGGCATGTAGAGGGGCATTGCCCCCCCCTTGCCCATGCCTCGATCCTGCACTTAAAAAAAAATCTAGATCTGACCAAGTGTATTTTTTTTCATTTCTAGACTAAATGTCTCATGTCACTTAAAATCAGACTGAATCAGAGGAACCTTTCAGTGAAATATAATATAATATATATATATATGATTTATGGAGAATAGATCTGGAAAATCTGATTTAAGAAACAAAGATCAGTTGTACTTGTTCCATTGACAGTTTTGTTTCTTTAATTCAAGACAGTTTTAATTAAAATGTACTTTGTTTTTGTTGCTTAATTCAAACTTTCTTTACTTTTTGGTTTAATTCAAGATTTTTTTTTTCTTTTACACATACATATATAATTAAAACATTTTTGTGCTCAATTCAAAATTCATTTATTTATTTTTTACTTATATCCCCAGAGTTTCAGGGATATTATGTTTTTGGTCTGTCCTCTGCCATGGGGTAAATTAATTATTGATGCGATAACGTCAAAAATGTCTGGGTTTATATTTTCCATATCAATGAATATCATGAAGAGGAAGAACTGATTACATTTTGGGAGATTTACCATCTCTAAATTATCCACAAGGGGTCACTTAAAAGTTTAATATTACTAAACACTTTTGTTCATGTCTGTGGAACTGTTTGACTGATTGACTTCAGATCAAGTGCAAATGAAAGGTCATGACCTGTGGATGAAAGGTCATGACCTGAGTTAATCACATGTACTGTAGTTAGTTAACCACATGTTTACATATTTTCTGTTTTATACAGGTTTATTTTTTCTCATGTCTCCTCTCCTGTAGTCCTGTGGCGCCCCCCAGGGGAGGTCTACCTCACTGTTGGAAAACCACTGGTCTAATCATTACCCTGGTCGTCCACTCGTGTTCCCTGGTGAACTTGATGAATAGTGGCTTTTCTCGTCCTTCACCCAAACACACACACACACACACACACACACACACACACACTGTTCTCTGAACCCACTGACCCGCTGCTGGGTTCTGAACGGGGCTGAAGGTGAAGCTGTTTGCAGACCCATCCGTCCCCATCAACGCTGCTGACCTTTGACCCTAGGGGCTCTTCACAATGAGATCCTGTGGGTAATATGTAACCCAAAGAGCTCATTAGTGTCATTTAGGGAGGGTCATTATTGGTCAATTCATGTGTAGTTCAGATTTTAGTGATAAATGGTTGGAGCTGTCAGCGTGTTTCCCACTGGGCTGAAAAAGCCTCACATTAGGGTCCAGATTTCACGTCCATTTTTTGATTGTTGCAACAAATTATGAGTTGGAAATTAATATAAGTGTAACTTTACCCTTGTTCTGGGTCTCGTCCTCCCACTGCATGACTCTGCAAACTGGGGATTGAGTCTATGTGGATCAGAAGGAGCTGATCCATGTTCTATGTTCCAGATGCACATCAATCTAACTATAGACGTTCACTAGAGGAGAACTCAACTCATCCAGTCTTTTTCAAATATTTTTATATTATTATATTGTATATGCATAATTTATTTTTATCTAAGATTACACACCGTGCATATTCTACATTAATTATAAGAATGTATCATTTTATTATTTTATTTTCTCTTTTAAATATGTTGCACTGAAGGAGATGATGACACCTCATTATAATGACAATAAAATCTATCTATCTATCTATCTATCTATCTATCTATCTATCTATCTATCTATCTATCTATCTATCTATCTATCTATCTATCTATCTATCTATCTATCTATCTATCTATCTATCTATCTGTCTGTCTGTCTGTCTGTCTGTCTGCTGTCTGTCTGTCTGTCTGTCTGTCTGTGGATGGCTGGCTGGCTGCAACATGTTGACTTGACCTTTGACCTTCATTCACCACAATCTAATGGGATCTATTCTGGACCACCTCATATCTTTACTGTAAATTTCATTTTCAGAAATTGGTCCAGTAGTTTTTGCGTAAACCTGCTGATAGACAAAACTAACCAAAAACAATACCCTCACCTCCCCTGGGGTGGGGTAATAATATTAAAAATAGAAATGAGAATATGGTAATGGGACTCTTTTTGTACAGTGCAAGTCCATAGTGCTATGCAAATAAAACAAAAGACTAAAATAGCAAAGAATGAAAATAAGATTTTGTATGTGTGTGTGTGTGTGTGTGTGTGTGTGTGTGTGTGTGTGTGTATATATATATATATATATATATATATATATATATATATATATATATATATATATATATATATATATATATATATGTATATATATATACAAAAAATAAAAAGAATAATATGTTCTTTACAACGAGCAGTTTTGTGAATAAATAAATAATAATAGTAATGACAATGAACATTCAGAAAATGATGTTACTTCTGTAGAACTAGAAGTTTTGTAAAGAAGTACATTATTATTAATAAGAATAAGAATAAGAATAAGAATAAGAATAAGAATAAGAATAAGAATAAGAATAAGAATAAGAATAAGAATAAGAATAAGAATAAGAATAAGAATAAGAATAAACTTCATCTGTAGGCCATTGTGTTGAACCCAGTGTGAATGTTTCCAGTGTTTGAATGAAGGTGTGCAGTGCATGATGGGTACAGATCTCTAGTTTTCATCATGACCCCCCTGCACTGTGTTCAGATCCTCATGTGCTGCTGGAACTTTGACTTATGGGACTGGGGGTAATTGCTTCAGTTTGCTGAGTGTATCTGCTGCTGCATTGGATTAAAGCCGTCCATAACTCAGCGTCTGCGGCCTGGCAGGAAGGAAGGCTAACGTTAGCAGGAGGCTAATGCTAGCTGCAGCTCAAACAGCCCTCACACCCCAGGGATGAAGTCATATGATTTAGTGGATGAAGACGCAGAGTCGCGTCAGTCGTAAAAGTAAAGTGAGAAAGACATTCTCCGATGAGATTTCAGCCGATGTTTGGGAGGTCTGTGTGATTTTATGATCCTGCAGAAGGATGGAAGCGACATCCTGCTGGGCCTCAGGGAGGACCCAGTGTATCTGACAGAGTTTATTATCAGAGTTTAAGTCAAACACAAGGAAACTGCTCAGACCTCCACAGAACTCCACTGTTCACTACAGATCTGATATTTACGTCTACATTTAATTTATTATATTTCCTCTTTAACTCAGAGATATTTTTACATCACTTCCTAAAGAAGAAAAAAATAGTGATCGACATGATTACACTGGTCTGGTTTTTCAGGACAGGACAGACGCCCCAGGCATGATCCAGCCATGTTTGCAAAGGTCAAAGGTCACCGTCATGTATGCGATGCAGAGTTAAGGGTGACAAATACACAGGAACACATGCTCCCTTCAAGAGGACATGTTTTCTACAAACATCCACATATATTTCAATAAAATTTATGTTATAATGAATAGGTATAAATAATAAATTCAAGCTAAATACACTGAAATGTTTTACACAGTTTCTACTTCAGACATTAAATGTGCTGAATCTTACATACTTTAATAAGATTAATCATAAAACAAATGACAAAAGTGCCGATTTTAATATATATGATGGTGTGTTATTCCACATATATGCTGCTTTATGTACATGTATACAATGGATTAAAAAATATTCCACTAGAAAGAACCTGTAAAGTGAATGGATCATAATTTGAAGTAGATCTGGTAGATCTGACACCAATATTCCTTTGGACTAAAACCTATTCTATTGTTCATTCTAATAATTTCACATTTTAACCCCAGACTTATCTTTAAGCATTTAAGACTTGAGTTTTCTTTATTAGTAACACACATGGAAACATTTAATTAGTGTTATTCCAGAAGTATTTACAGTGACATTGACATGTATTGGATTGATATTATTAAAGGCTCAACAGATATTAAACAGTTTATAACTGCAGATGTTTTGTGTCACATGTAGCTGTTTGGGTTTTTATGGGTTAAATCATATTTAAAATGTATTTTAGTTTTGTGCTCATTCTATTCCAGTTTAATTCCCCTAACAGTGATGCAAAAGCTTTTAACCCTCCTGTTATGTCACAGGTCAAATTAACCTGTTTTAAGGGAAAAATTGTTAAAAGTATGTTTTGATGATGACACTTCTTCTGAATGTAATCAACATATAATATGAAAATGGTTCATGTTCCACATTTGTGAGCATCCCCTTCATGTTTATATCACATATATACTGTTCAGGTCAATGTCTCTACAACTATGAGACCTATTATGTCATGTTTCAGTGTTATCTTGTATATGTTGGTCTTTCAAAAGTAATAAAGTTGAGAAATATTTTTAAAAAGCTTGAACCTTTTTTTTTTTTTAAATTAGTGAATTATCCTTTTTAAGTGAGTGAACCATTGCCTGTTAGAGGTAAGAACAACACTATTGCATTAAATATTGATAGAACAGTTAATAATGGAATTAGTAATGAAATATTAACAGTGCTTGAGGTCAAATTGAGCCAGGAACACCTCTGCTGTTCCTGAAAAATGAACATTACAGGAGGCGTGAAGTGTTATACATACACTTCTACCCTTTAGATTTAAATTTCCCCTTAAATTATAGCCTCCCTCTCTGTCAGAAATCATGTTTTGAATATTTTCTGGTGGCAATTTGTTTCTGTCTTAATATAATAAATGAGTTATGTAAAAAATTTGAAGCAAAAAATATTAGGTTATTAGATATGAAAAAGAACATTTTCATGTGAGAGTGAAAATCAACATTATGAACAATTCTGAATGAAAAGTGCATGTAGTAAAGTTTTCCTTGTGTCTCTGTACAGTCATTTAAATAAAGGACAATAATGGTCCTAGCGTGTCCACTGAAATGACCTGAGCTGCAAAGAAGACAAGTCTGGCCCAGTAGCCACCCCTCAGCCAGTCGTCAGGTTCAGGATGTGTGTGTTTGTGCAGCAGCGGTCGTCAGTGTGTGTCTGGGCAGGGGTTAAACGCCTGCCAAGGGACCGTTGAGCAACTGTGTAAGTGTGCTGCTCACGTGTCCACGGCAACACTCCCACTCATGTGTGACCTCCTGAGGGGTTCAGTGAACATGGAGGGGAAATGTCAGTACTGAGAGGGGGGGGGGGGCAGAGAGAGAGAGAGAGAGAGAGAGGAGGGGAGGGAGGGGGAGAGGAGGGAGAGAGACAGAGATGAGAGAGAGGGGGCAGAGAGAGAGGGGGAGAGGGGGGGGGGGGGGGGGAGAGGGGAGGGAGAGAGACAAAGAGAAGGGAGCAGAGACAGAGAGAGAGAGAGAGAGGAGGGGAGGGAGGGGGTGAGGAGGGAGAGAGACAGAGATGAGAGAGAGAGAGACAGAGAGAGAGGGGGGAGAGAGAGGGAGATGAAATGTTCCTGTTGTTCGCTGGTAGAAGTTATCTATGGACTGATTTCGTTTATTTTGTTCATTTTCAAAACTGGAAAGTTCATTCAAACTATAAACTTTTATCCTTTAAAAACACCATTAGATCTTTGCTCAATGACACCTGCTACTGCCTGTCACCACAGTAACCCCCCAGCCCCTGTCCCCCCAGTGTGTGGGACCTCCTGGTCCCTGTCAAGGCTCTCGACTAGTGAGCGAAAACAATGACTCAGCATTTTTAAAAGTTCAATCCAAGATGGCGGACTTCCTGTTGGTTTATGGGCGTGATCTGGCTTCATACAATATATCTGACTGTTCAAGGGGGCGCTGGAGACACATTTCTTTACAGACGTTTATGAAACTATAGATACTCACAAGTTTTCACACTTTTAAAGTGTGTGCAAAGTTTGGTGCATTTTTGTGAATGTTCAGGAGGTCAAATTTGAGTTGAAATGGATGCGCCAGAAAGAAACTGAGCAGGAACAATATAGTGTTTATCTGACCCCCATGAACTTGGCCTCATATGAAAGCGTTTGACCTGCCCACGTGTGTGTGAGTGGTGCGAGTCGTCCCTGATGACCGCACCCTTTGCATATTTCATGCCCTTGTGATAGCAGTGGACTCAATAGGCCTTTGCAGCGGACGTGGTGTGTGGCAAAGGCCTAAAAATTAACAAAACAATGAAAAAAAAAAAATACAAAAAAATGGGAAAATTAACAAAATGTAACTAAATAATCAACAAAATGAATGAAATAACTGATAAAATAATGGATAAAATCAGTCCATATATAATATCTATCAGTGATCAATAGGATCACAATACATTTATATATTTTATATACAATATACCTCACCCAAAAGTTTACATATATTTATTACATATACATATTATACATATAAATATTTGCACATGATATACACAACACTCTTCTATCTTCTGAATGTGAATATTTTTGACACCATTCTTACCCCATATTTAACTGTTGTTTTTCTGTTTAGAAAACACAGATTTGGCTGAAGCTGATTTTCACTCCACATGTATAATAATGTCATTGTGGACAAAGATCTGAAGCAGATGCTTTAAAGTGTGGGACATGTCCACAGGAACTTGCCCATTTAAAGTGCTGACCTGTGTTAAACCTCTGGGTCCACAGAACCTTCTTCATCTTCATATAATTGTTCTTGTTCTTCTTCTTGTTCCTGTTCTCCTTCTTCTTCTTCTTTTTTTTTATCAGCTGTAGTCAGGTTTGCTTGTGAAACCGTTTTTGGCACCGCAGGTTTGGCTCTGAATTTTAAAACCCAGACCGTGTTTCTCAATCAGCACGGCCTTTCATCACCACAGCTCACAAATTAAATACGAGATGATGGTTGAACAGATAAGACTTAATCTGAGGCGATCTGCAGAATGTCAACTGTGTACGCCGTCTTATCTGCAGACCTGGCACAGGAACGCTCACATATCTGAGCGCTGCGTCGGCATCATTCCACACTGTCTGACCTTTGTCACCATTAAACTGGACTCGGGCACTTTTATTATCGCACACGTGCTCCGTCCATCACACTTCTGCGCCTACAGGTGATGGGTGGCCATTTTAGCAGCAGATGGAATGAACCTGCTTTTATCCAATGGTACAAACTCACCATGGAAACCAGCGTGGGCTGCTGGTCTTTTAAACAGGGAATCTTGTTATTAACCCCACGAACATAATAACCTGCAAATGTAATAAAACATTACAGCTTTCAATGTAATAATCACACAAATGTAATAACTTCCCACAAATTCAATAAATTGCGAGGAAACTGCTATTACATGTGTTGGATTATTAAATTAAAAGTTGCAAATTGTTATAAAGTTTGTGATTTATTAAATTTTTTTGGGTTAACAAAGCTCATTGTTAGTTTAAATCATAAAATTTGTCACTTTATTTCACTCTGTTCCTTTTCTATAAAATACCCGATCGTACCTAGTACGTGTCTTTTCCTTGACATTATTATAAAGGTACCATTCCGCTGAAAACCACTTTTCCACGCTCCTTTTGAAATCTGATGGGTCGACCCAAATTACCGACACATGTTCCTTCGACAGTGGTTCATCACCTCCACTGGCTGCATTCACACAAAACAACAAGAGGAACCAGGGACCCAGAAAAAGCCGCTCTGTCTGACATCAGATGGACTTTAGGGTCACCCACGTGGGGTTAAACCCCTCCCCCATTGAAGTGAATCTGAAGTAGCATTAGCATTAGCATCTACAAGAGAAGACGGCGCCACAGTAGCTGCTGCACAAACTTAGAAAAAATGTTGGATCAAACTGGTTCATGTGTCTCTGTGGAAATAAAGACTATTTTTACCTACATGTTTTCAGAACAAGTAACGGCACAAAACCTATTTGGATGCTACTCTGGTAAAGGCAAACACACACAGAGAGCGAGAGGGGAGGGGGGAGTGTTCCTTCACGCATTCTGAGCCAATCAGAGATGCCTCGTCACTGCGTCATGGACCTGTATGAGGAAGTACCGTAAACTCTGTAACAAAACTTCAACAAAAATTCACACCTCTTCTCTCAATAGTGATCAATGCGTGTTGTCATTGCTAACAGCTGTCCGCTTTAGCAAACTACTTTCATCAGTTGTTGGGCAGTGTTAGCGGCTGCTACATGCAGGTGCACAGCTGTTAACAGTGACAACGCGCATTGATCGCTATTGAGAGAAAGTAGCTCAAAGCAATTATGAGGTGTGAGTTTTTGTTCCGTGACGGTTTTATTATGCAAATAAATCACTCATTCAAACACATATTGTTTTGAGAAGAAACACATTTTAATATCATGACCCCAGGAAACATGCCGGGACTACTTTCGCTTTGACCAAAACCGGACCAGAACTCGACTCACAGGACACTGTTGGGGGTAAGGCGCTGTGGGTGCACCAGAGTAAAGAGGGTGAACCCATACAGATTCATGTGAAAAATACTGAACTGTCCCTTTAAGTGTTTTGATATGTACAGGGCTCTACAGTGCGCCCAATATTTCAATGTGCGAACGAGGAAAACAAAACAGTCTGACTCCAGATGCGTCAGCGCTGACACGTTCTGAGTGGACGGTTTAGTTTAAAAATTCAGACAAATTCAAGTGTTTTTTTAACTGTTATTTTACTGAGAATTTTGTTCATGGAACTGATGTACAGGTGTCGAAAAGCAAGTGATTAAGAAAAAGAAAAAGCCCAAACTAAAACTACTGGAACCAAATTACAACACTAGTTATTTATTCCTTTTTTTTTTCTTTTTTAACTTCATTTTGGGTTTTGTGGGTTTTTGTTTTTTGCCTTTTTTTCCACGTTATTTCTTATTTTGTGAATATATATTAGTTTCTGTTGATGTTGCTTATTTTGTTTATTTTTCTGTTTTTTTATTTTATTATTTTTCTTTAATTGTGTTCTGTTAGTGTCTTACTTTGTTCATGTTACATATTATTTTGTTGGTTTATTATTCATTTTTGTTCATTTTACTGATCACTTTGACTGTTTTTTGTTCATTGTGTTGCTTATTTTCTCTTATTTTATTTTTTTACTGTGTCTCAGTCTCAGGAGTTAAAGGGTTAATCATTCTAAAATGGATCTAATAACAAGGCAGCCAATACAACGTTCTAAAATGTATCAAAGGACAAAGCATCCCATAATACAAAGTTATGTTATGGTCTGCTCTAAATTAACACAAATGACAGCAGTCATTCAACAATGTTGGTATCTGTGCGTAAGTACTGCACTGTAAATAAATAAACATTTAAAACTAAAACCGACTTGTGCCCCTATTTTTTTTGTGTGCTCCTAAATTTCTTAACTTAGGGGCACGTGTGCTCCTGGAAAAAAAAGTTAGTGTAGAGCCTGGTCTCAAATATGTATGTTTGAAGGAAGTGCTCTGAAAACTGCTGGTATTGTCAGTAAACTCTACTAAACATTTTACCTGTAACTGTTTGTATTCAGTTCATTATAATTAATGATAGACCCATATATTGGGATGATACTTAATTTTTTTTTCTTGCATCACCTTGTTGCATTGGCCAATATGCTCTTTTTCTCTGCCATGATTTACTGACATGATGATAAATGATAATAAATTGAAAATTATTAACATCCTCCTTGATAAGTATTCGATCACACACTTTGGACTTTTACAAGACAGATGGATAATTGGACTTTTATGGAAAACTATGGACGTACCTTCTGTTGGTTTATGGGTAATAAAAAAAAACTAACTGCTGATTTATTCTTGGAAATGATGAAATATTAGTAAAAAGAAGAAGAAATGCCTGTTTATGGACTCCATATGTGGTTTTGTTAATAACCACTTCTCTGTCTGACTTGGTTTCCTATTCTCTGCTACAATTCAAGAATCGATCATCAAGAGTCAATCTATTTGCCTTTTGCAGAGAAAAACTGCATTGGAAACAGGTTACAAGAGCTCAGCTAAAGGTACATAAAATACTGTAAACAAGATAAAAAAGACAATTAAAAATGACATAAAAACTATAATAAATTACATGAAATCTAAAATCTGATACTGGTTTTCTTGGCTGATATCGCACCGAGTTCACTGGTCTACAGGTAAAAAACCTTCCAGAATCCGGAGTAATATTGTTTTTTCTTTCTTTCTTTAGCCTCTCGTC